>CAUYRH010158170.1:0-18218 GCA_963574655.1 Perodicticus potto | reverse complement strand
GTGCTCTGGCATCATAGCTCACAGCAACCTCCAATTCCTGGGCTCAAGCGAGTCTCTTGCCTCCACCTCCCAAGTAGCTGGGACTACAGGTGCCTGCCACAACGCCTGGCCATTTTTTGGTTGCAGCCGTCATTGTTGTTTTGACCTGCCCGGACTGGATTCAAACACACCAGCTCAGGTGTATGTGGCTGGTGCCTTAGCCCGTTGAGCCACAGGTGCCGAGCCTGGCCATTCTTTTTGAAGTACTTACCAATCAGTGGCCTGAAACTGCCTTTGATGGGATAGGGTGTGGCTGCATGGTTAAATCACTGAGCGATGGCTTTCTCTGTCACTACCCATACCACCACTGCCATTGTCATCACTATTATTTTGCTACATGAATAGGACTCATCTTATTTGCGTTAAGAACTCTAATCCATGAAGGAGCTGCTCTATTCAGTATGAACCACTAGGTATCTGACTAGAGGAGCCCTATCACCAAAGGAGGGGGCCCACTCTGGGCATGAAGGGAAGATGAGGCTGGAAAGATGAGGCTATGGGAATGTGTGCTGTGGAGGAGGGTCATGAATACTGGCCACAGAAAAGCAGACTGGCTACCCAGTTATTGATTAAAGAAAACTTAACAGAGTGTAATGGTATTAGAAGTGACTACCATTTCACTTGTGCTCACATTCCCTGATCTACCCACATATCAAACTGGGAAGTCCTGGGTACCAAGGGACCCCCAAACCACATCATAGCTAATGGAGCAGACCAACAATATTATCTCAGAATTGGGAATTAGGACACAGGGGCCAAAACACAGATTCATGAACTAAGAGGTCACATACCCTAAAAACACACTGAGTTGAACTTGATGAGGCCATGAAAAAACATAGGCAAAGTAGAAAATCTAGGCTGCATTGAAAATAAAGGAGATGTACAGAGAAAAAGTACATCTCAAAAATGAGAAGCAGAGATGATTCAGAGAGGCTTTGCTGGTCCCCAAGGGCTAGCCATACTTTCTGTAATTGGGTTCCATTGGAAACTGCTGGAATAAATAAATCCCTTTCACTTGGGCTTCTTCATATGGTGTTCTGTCCCATATGTATAAAAATTCTTTAACTAAAAGGGAAGACTTCAATGTTATTGGTGGGCTATATGGAAGAAGGGAAGGCTATATAAGTTAGCCCTCCCTCTGGTATTGTAAATATCTGAAGTGAAAGAATCACATTTAACTAACTGTTATATTCACCTTCAGCAAGCACCTTGGCTGGTCATGATTTCATACTGTATTAGAATTTTCCAGAAAAATAGAACCAACAGATAGATAGATTTTATTACATACATATATATGGGGAGAGAGAGAAAGAGAGGAGGATTCATTATAAGAAACTGGCTCATATAATTATGGAAAGTGATGAGTTCTGAAACCTGCAGTTGGTATGCTAGAGACCTGGCAAAGCAGACGTGTAGCTCCAGTCTACATTCAAAGGCCTGAAGACCAGGAGAGCCAATGGTAAAAGCTCCAGTCTGTAAGCCAGCAGGCCTGAGATCCAAGAAGAGCCAATGTTTCAGTACAAGTGTAAAAGCTGAAAAGACCAATGTCTAGCTCAAGCAGTCGGGCAGGAGAAATTCCCTCTTACTGTACAGCCTTTTGTTCTAGTCGGGTCTCTAATTGAGTGGTTGAGGCCTCCCCACATTAGGGAAAGCCATCTTCTTTCTTCAGCCTACCTACCAGTTCAGATGCTAATCTCATCCAGAAACACTCTTACAAACACATCCAGAATAATGTTTGATCAAGTAAGTGTCTGGTCATTCCATGACCAAGTCAAGTTAATACATAACATTAACCATCACATATGTTTGATGGCAGGATGACCCAGACATTTATTTCTTTTAGGTGTGGGCATTATTGATCCTACTTGTATGGATCATTACAGTTTCACATTAACTTTAACACAAGGTATAGGGAATACTAAGTCATCCAAAGCCTCCTGTTTTCCAGACATACTCTTCTCTGCCCTTGTAGTATAGCAGCAACCCAATTTCTCCTTGTTAACAGCAATCATCCACTGTTGATTAAAGAACCCTTTATTTTGCCTATCGGTTCACTGGCATGAAAATGACCAAGTAATACAGGGTGGCCATAAAGTTTATGAACAATTTAAAATAGTATGCACTTAAAAATTGCACACGAACTTTGTGGCCACCCTATAGTGTCAGCTTCCAGGTTGGTGAATCATTATTGTGTCCTCTGATAAAAGTAGTCTTAATTTAAGAACTGTAAGAACTGTAAGTTAGCAGAGTCCAAAGTTTTGGGGACAAACCTTGCCAAAGAACATTAAGGGTAAAAAGGAACAACCATTTCCATGTTTCCATGTTTACCCTGTGGTTCCTGGACTTATAAGTCTTGTCTGTAAGAGAAATAAGACCATGTGTTGGTTGCAGATTCAAGACATATACTGCTGCATCCTGATGAATTTTACTCCAGATCTGCAAAATAGTGCTGTACATTTCACACCAAAACTGAAAAGACATTCTATCATCCTATCAGGTCAATTGCCTCAAGATAATGGGGATCAGAATGTGCCTAGTAAACTTTATGCTAAATAACTTCCACTAACAAAACTAATTCCTAGTATAAAACTGTAATACTAAATACAGCATTTTGGAAATCTGTGCGTGGTAGTTTTGGCAGAATCATCACAGAGGGGAGACAAATTCATACCCCTAAACTGTCTATTTCACTGAGAACAAAGTGCCATTCCTTCCTTGGTGGAAATAGTACAATATAATCAACCTTCTACCATCGATTGGGAATGATGACATAGTGAGGGCCTAGTTGGTCAGTGCTGCTGGTAGTTTGGGCACTCCAGAGTCGCTGATGCCTAACTGATCTTCCTAAATGGAAGTCCATGTTGCTGAGCCCACATAATAGCCTCCATCCCTGAACCAGGGCCACCTGAATCATGAAGCTGTTAGGCACAGATAGAGACAGGGAAAGGGAAAGAGGGTGACTAATATCCACAGCATGGGTCATCTTGTCCACGTGATTATTAATCTCCACTTCCACAGAAGGTGATCTGTGGTAAGCAATCACATGGCACACAAATATCTTTATACCTGTGAGTATTTTGGACAGGTCTATTCATACACTACTTCCTGACATTTACCACCAAATTTTTTGAGACATGTCTCACTCTGTCACCTGGGCTAGAGTGCCATGGCATCAGAATAGCTCACAGCAATGTCAAACTCCTGGGTTCATGTGATCCTCCTGCTTCAGCCTCCCAAGTTGTTGGGACTACAGGTGTACCACAATGACCAACTAATTTTTTTTTTATTTTTAGTAGTATTTTTTTAATTTTAGCAGGGTCTCATAATCCTTAGGCTGGTCTTAAATTCCTGAGCTCAAGCTATCCTCCTGCCTTGGCCTCCCACAGTGCTAAGATTATAGTTGTAAGCCACTCCAATAGTCAACACCAATTTTTTAAAATTGTATTCCTGACTTTCCATTCAGATCATTAGCCATTATCCATAAATCAGTGCAGGTCTCTAAATATGGCCATTTTTCTCAGGCAAAATGAATAACCAGATGCACTTTAGAACTAGAGGCAGAGGCAGGAATTATTTCTCTTCTTTGAAAGGGATATTGATGAGAGATGAATCTAGATGACTTTAGGGGCTCATCTCCTGCCTCTTTGGGAAGCTTAGCAGAGAGCTGGCTTAGATGCACTGAGCCGGTCTCAGTGCAGAGGTAAGGCCTCTGGCTGATTTCAACATTACTAGCAGGCAACTTTGTTCTCTGAGCCCTGTGGTATACAGACCTTGGTCTTTAGTGTAAATCTTTAGCGTGTTCTGAACACAATGATCTCTTGTTTTGCTTATTTTTACTATAAGAAAGTGGGCATTTCCCTCTTCTTTTAAGCTAACTTTATAATTGAGAAAGGAGTAGGAGGGCTTTTAACACATTCAGTTTTCTGAATGAAGCAAGCCTGTCAGACTTCACTGGTCACAGTGCATCTATGTCTTTTCTGTGATAGAGTAGTAATAATTTGGGAAATCCTGCCTACTCCACTACTTCTCTGATTATAAGCCTCATCCCACCCTCCACTTCCCCAATCCCATGTAAGTTCCTCTTTTGAACAATTCTAACCAGGAGCCACACTGAGAAAAGGATACTGGGAAATGTACTTCCCAACTTACCAAACTTAGTGACAGAACAATCTAGCATGAAAATAGTGATACAAAGATGAATGAAATAGGGTATGGAATTGAAGAGAGCCAATAAAAGAGGATGAGGGGGAAATGGAAAACAGAATAACTCAGACACTATACTTTCTTACACAGTATACACGGAAAGTGCCTTAAGAAGAAAGTTATCAATTCTGTCAAAAGCAGATAAAAAGCAAAGCAAAATAAAGTTTGGGGCTGCCATAGGGTTTAAGAACATGGAGATCATTGCTGACCTTCAGATGAGTAGGGTGTAGCTGGTTAACAAAACTGGCATAAAAAGATAAAAATGGAGACAGGAAGATGAACAATCCTTGCAAGGAAATTTGCTATAAAAGGTTGTAGAGAAATAAAGTGTTAGTAGGGATATACTCCAGACCGAGAAAGATTTTTTTTTTTCAGATCTTGTGAAGATGGGAACTATTACAGTAATTGACTAAATAAGGAGTCAAAAATTGATGATGCAAGAGAAAGGGAGAATGGGGTTAAGTGAAGGATCGAAGTCTTTTGTGTGTATTTTTTTTCATGGACACATAATAATTGTGGGCATTTATGAGGTACATATAATACCTTGATACATGCATGCAATGGGTGATGATCAAATCAAGATAATTAGGATACCCATCACCCCATCATCATTTCTTTGTGTTGAAAACATTTTTAATTGAAGAAATAAAGATTTTGAGTAAGCAAAAGACACTGAAACCCAGTATAGATAAAGAGGTGTTTGCCTTTGTAGGCATAGGGGTAGTTAACACACTTTGAAGAAAAGTAGAGTAAATAAGGACAAATACAGGTCCATTGGTGGATGTGCTGTCTGTGGGATGATGTAATCATTCTTCTCTCATTCGTTCCATAAAATAAATGAATGAATAAAGTGAGATAAAAATCAGGGTCATTAGATGAGAATGATAAGATGAGGGAGCCTTGGAAGTTTGAGAAAAAAGAAGAAATTATGAAATGGTTGTCTCAGCAAATGAAAGAATGAATTAATTTAGGAAAGCAAAGATGTCTGCCTGGCAGGACTAGAGACTCGACCTTCACTTAAGATTTCGGGGCAAAAATGTAAGTGGACTCCAATCACGTTATGTGTTCTTCTGCAGCTACGTCAGCCACTTGGGTGAAGGAGCAAATAGGCCCTTGTCTTAAACTGAACTAGCTTTATTTTTCCCAAAGAATATAACACTGCTCACACTAAATTAAGTCCCAATGGAAACTTACAGGTAACTATGTAGTAATTGAACCAGGAATGTGACATCAGGACTCCAAGTTACTATTAGCGTCTTTTCAGGATCATATAATCCTCATCTCTGTTTTTTGCATCATATCTACTTTAGTTTTTTCCTCTCTCTTCCAACTAGATTTTTATTTCTTCTTATACAATTGGCAACAAATGGTTATTCCAACCCAGGCTAAGTTAACCTCCCAGCTTCAAAGCCCAACAGTGAGTAACCTGAACCCCCATGTACCAATTCCATATTTCTAAGAAGAAAAATAAGATTGGCTTAGCTTAGGTCAGGCCTTAGGAGAAAAACCTCTAAGGAGAAAAAGTTTGCAAAGCAGGTAAATGAACTGATCCAAAATTCTCAACAAGAGTAATTTGGTACGATTCTGAAAATTTATGGTCATTCCAAAATCTTTCATGTTGCAGAAATGGAAAATTGAATTATATTTACACTTTGGATAATTTCCTGTAATTACAGGATTGAGTTTTAGAGGTGAGAGAGGTATTGAAATAGTGATTTCTGCTTTCTAGGGAGTCCCAAGGGACTTCCAATCTTGTGGCCATATAGAACACCATATCTTGAGGATTTCCTCCAGCTCCAAAACCCAAATTCAGGGAACTCCCAGATAAAATCACCCAGGAAGCCTCAGTAATCATAGCAAGATATGCCCTAAGGACTTTCAGTAGCGTACTTTATGATCTCAATATTTACATCTCCAGCTCAAACCTAATTCAGAGGGCTGTTGCATCCAGCAATCTTTAATAAAAAGAACAACTCACATGCTGGCTGCAGTTGTGAGTATGTACCATGATATTTCTGAATGATCAGTAAATTTAAGCTGGGGGACCACCTGCAGTTGATTTAGATTAATCACAACGAGGCAGTATTGTGTGTTTAAAAGTAGAAGTTTCTCCAAAGTGAAAATAATTTTTGTTTGGTAGGAATGTTGGTTTTTATTACAAATATTATAAATAATAATAAAGAAAGAATTTTCATCTACAACCATTAGAGTGCGAGGAGGACATATAGCAGATATGATATTGATTTAGCAATTAACCAGACTGATTCTCTAAGGAATGTAAGAATAAACAAGAGAGATAGTTCAGGGTCTCCAGAAATGTGGAATGGGAATGGTTATTGAATCCCAGTACACAAAAATGTATCTGTTTATACTACTTTTCAGAAATGCAGATGCACACATATACCAGGTTGCCTTTCTTTTTGAATAAAGAAAGATATATTTCAAGATACATTTGAAAATTAGACCATATGTGCTCTGAAAAGGCTAATATTTCCTCTTGGCTATAATCAGATCCAAAACTATCTCTGCCTAGTATCTTTGTTATTATTGACGACAACCAGGGTAAACCAGCCCCACAGTCTGCCTCAAGAATATAAACTGAAGTTAGAAAACACTCACTCATCAGCCATTTCCCTGCCTTAAGTCAAAGCAGGTAAAACTATTAGGCATCAAAGTTCTCAGAAAAAGTGCTCTGAAATATGTAAAGTGCTATGCTGAAGTAATCTTGGTATTATTTAGACAGATGGGGCCAGTAAACCAAATGCGTTAGAGTCATAAGGAATTAGATATGTAAGGTGGTAGAGACGAGAAGAACCTACCCAGGACTGATAACAACTGTCTCAAAAGGTACATTCCTTGGAAGGTAGCCAACACTTTGAGAGGCAAAAAAAAAAAAAATGGAAAGTCTTCCAAGAACACTCAGTCATGGTGGTAACTGAGGAATTTGCTGAAATGTTGGATAGATGTTCCAATCCGCTCTAGGATCAAGAGAAAAGTGAAGCAATAGAATAAACATTTATTAGGATGGTTTGAGTGAGCTGATAGATGATATATGAACAATCTCAAGTATATATAAAAATAAAGCCACAAAGGATTTTAACATTATAAAAATGAGTCAATGACCACAAACCAAGGCTGTATTTTCCTCATGTGATAGCCCAACCAAATTCTGGGCCACTTCCACACATGTGAGGATAATTACCATTCATTGCCAAGTAGAAAAAATTATTTTGTACTGTTGGGCTAAAGGCAGGGACCTTCAAGACTCTGAAAATGGTTTCAATAAACATTAAACTGTGAACAGAGAGGAAGGCCATTGTAGTGATGATAATGATGAAACTCAGGGCTATAAACATATACAGAGCCTACTTCATACCTTCTCTGATGAAAGAACCATATTTTGTACACTTGAAGGAGATGAACATGTAACTTTGCCATTGGCTCAGATTTCAGGGAAGAGGGGAAGTATTCAAAGACTCATGAGAGAGTTTGATAGTAAAGTGAGAACTGAGATCTCTTGTTCCCACTTCAGATCATTTTTTAGTAAATTTCTTTTTCTCAGTCCATAAAGGAAAATATTTCACTGTAGCCCCTATCTTTTGATCACTCTGTCAGATGGCCTCATTCTTTAAGGAGAAGGTCATGAATTCAGCATAATCAATGACTCTATCTTGAGAAACACAACACACAGTTGAAGGGATTATTCCTTTCCATTCCCACCCATGAATCCTGTGAGAATTCCACAGCCAGGACTATGAATCATTTCCTCTAAGTCCAAGGTGGTATGGTCTGCAGCACTTTATCCAGGAAAATCCTTCCTCATTGTACTGTGTTTGTTATTTCACAACCTCTTGATGAGAGGTTGGTTAAACTCATCTAATTCTCCAATTCCAAAGAAAAGAGATTAGGAAAAGATGATAGTTGACACCATTTGCCATTTATTTCCCAAATTAATAAAATGCAAAGCCAAGTTAGTGGTAATGAGCGTTCTTGTCCAACCAGAAATTATTTCATTTTTTCATTCAGCAAGGATTTGCTTACTGAGTTGTAATACTCCATTGATTTCCCCTGGTGAGTCATTTTTAATCACCATTTAGGGATTGGGTATATTTACCCTCCTTAGAACTTCTTTTTTTTTTTTCTTTTTGAGACAGAGTCTCAGGCTATTGCCCTAGGTAGAGTGTTGTGGCATCATAGCTCACAGCTCAACAGTCCAACTCTTGGGCTCAAGCAATCCTCTTGCCTCAGTTTGTTGTATTTTTAGTAGAAATGGGGTCTTGCTTTCGCTCAGGCTGGTCCTTAGAACTCTTTACTGGAAGCATTTGGGTAAAGCCCATACTACAGATCTATATTACCTGTGACTCACTGCCTACTTCCAAGGGACAACATTGTATTGAACATCAAAAAGTCCTAAGTGACTGCAAAGGGGCTCTGCCACTGTCTCACTGAGACCTCCAACCTTTCTGTGCTATCTTGTTTTCTCCATTTGTGAAACACAAGCATGCATGCACATGTGAACACGACACGCTGGGCATAGCATTTTACACACATTTTCTAATTTATCCCTCCCCATAGCCCTGTGAGCTAGGAACTATTTCTATCCTCTTTTTTAAATGAAACACACTAAACCAACATGCCTTACCCAAGATCACGTGACTAGTAAAGGGCAGAGATGGATTTGAACCACTTTCTAGAGCTGTTTTTAACTATTGTGCTCTCCAATTTGTCTCACTGGCCTATTTTGTTCAGCCTCTTATTTTATAGATGAAAAAATTTGGTCCAGAGAGGTGAAACCAATTATCATAAGAGCCCAAGGTTTCTTAAATCCTAGGCTGGAGCTCTCTCCCTAATTCAGTGTTGCTTTCCTCCTGCCTCAGTAAATATGAAGGTTTTGGGAAAGAAGTATGTTGTTGCCACAGAGTTCCAGTGTATGCTACTAAAGACAGTGGGAGGTAATTAAATAGCATGTCTATCATAACAATGGCCATTCCTTTTTGTGCACTATGCAGCTGACTTGCACTGTGAAGGATATGATCACTGTAAAAACATGTACAACTCTGCGATCCACATCAAGAGAAGCCTTGCCAGATGTTATGACAGATTTGGAGGAAGAGCACTGTTTCATTTCTTCCTCCTTAAATACTTTCTGGGATAGAAATGTTGCTTTTCTTATGTAAGACAAAGCACACATATTTGTTTGAGGGAAGTGGCTGCACCTGAGTGGTGCTCAAAGGGACGCTGGAAATCACTGATGTGGTAAGCCAGCCAAGTGGCCCAATAGGCAGCATGCTATTTCCTGAGAGGTGAAAAGAGAGGCATTGGTCATTTTCATGTAACCAAGACAGAACTTTCAAAGTTGAGCTTCTCACGCACACGCACATGTGCATGCGTGTGTGTGTGTGCATGTGTGCGCGTGTGCGTGTGTGTGTTTTCCAGGAGACAAGGGGGTGTACAGAGAAAAAGGATAACAACCATCTGAGCCAAAGGAAAGTCATCTCTGCCATGTGTTTGCCTTCAGGGTATTTAGAGTTTCTGATTCTCTCAGCATTTTCGTTTAGAGTTTTAGTTTAGTATATAAAATTCCACAAATAAATGGGCAGAGCAGGGTATGTGGGGGCATGGACCAGAATTAACTTTAAGAGATAGAAATGTTTATATCATGGAAGCAGTGGCTTGTTTCACACATTTTGCTTGTTTTTATTTTGTTTAAAAAGTGCACTTATAATAAGCACATTATTTCTACAGACCATGCCAACTATTTTCCTATGCTCAACAACATATTTTTGGTGCTAAAACCACACACATACACATATACACAATATTTAACACCCTTCATAATCTAACCAACACTTATCATGCCTCAAGCCTCCATCCCCCTGTACCACATGCCCCAAGCATCCTGTATTCCAATGAGACAGAATTTCTTGCTGTCATCTGAATGCCAAGGATTCTGGCCTTTGTTCTGCTTATGCCATTTTCACTGTTTGGGATGCCTTTCCCCTTAGTCAGACTAGAAAAATCTTACAAATATTTCACTGCCCAGCTTAAGTATCACGTCTCTGTGAACTCTCCCCTCACCCCTACCTCCTCTGCACACCACCCCTTCCTTCTCCCTTCACAGATGCAAACACAGAGCCCTGACAGATGAATTATGAATGGAGCTCCATCCTATCAACTCCTCCACCACTCTGCGCATTTCAAATTCTTTCAGAATTTGCCTTCCTGTATCCTACTCCACCCCCACCTCCTTCTTAGTGTCTAGTGAACAGCAAGTCTTGTTGAATGATGACTGGATTGATTGATTCATTGATTCATTGGATTGAATGAAACATATTTACATATCTATTCGCTAGCTGTAAAGATGAAAATATGTTGAACTAATTCAATCCCCTGCCTAAAAGCAGGTCTGGCAATGCTTCCTGTCAGCTCCTTTCTTCTATGCTAATGAAAGAAATCAAATGAAACACACAACTATTTGAACCCTTCGTCCTCAAGTTCAACACCTATGCTACTTGTTTTTCTATTTGCCCTTATAGATCCATTCTCAGCCTCTTTTTGCTCTGTGCTCTGAAAGACCAAATGCTAGGACTCTCATCCTCCAGGATGTTTTGTCCTCTGCCTTTCAGCTAATGGGCATAGCTAATGGGATATGGTGGCAGGACCTCAGAGGACCAGGGGAGATAGTGATCAGGTCAGAGCATTTATGTTTCTCTCTACTTCTGTTAAGTGGTGTTTTGGGCAGGACTGTAAGCCTTATTCAAGCCCCACAGCTTCTATCACCTCTTAAGTGGTGTATTAGTTTGCTGTTGTTGCTATAACAAATTATAACAACATGGTTGCTTAAAACCACACAAATGTATTACCTTACAATTCTGTAGGTCAGAAGTCTGACACAGGTCTCAATGGGGTAAAACCAACATGTCAGCAAAGCCACATTCCAACTAGGGGCTCTAGAGGAGAATCCGTTTTCTTAACATTTTCATCTTATAGGCTTTTCCCACATTTCTCTCCTTATAGCCACTTCCCCATGTCTTCAAAGCCAGCAACGTTGCTTCTGTCTGATGCTTCTTCCTTTATCACACCTTTTTCTGACCGCAGCAGAAAAAAAAGGTTCTCAGCTTTTAAGCACTTAAGTAATTAGATTGGATCCTTCTTGATAATTCAGGATAATGTCCCCATCTCAAGGTCTATCACCTTAGTCACATGTGCAAAGTCCCCTCTGCCATGTAAGGTAACATATTTACAGGTTCTGGAGATTAGAAAACAGACATCTTAGAGGAGCATTATTCTCTCCACCCCACATGGCTTTACTGCCTGTCAGTCCCTCTAATGCTGTTCCCTTTATTTGCCCCTGCAGGCTCAGGAGCAGTGATGGCTTCTTGATGCTGTTAATCCCTGGGGCTCCTTCATTCTATGTTGGTTCCATTACAATACCCTCAGCTCTACACACAGCTTCTTCATTAAATTCCCTTCATTTAACCCTTTAACAGACCACCAGAGACTGATAACACCATGTGTAATCACCCATCACAGATAAAACTGTGAGGCTGCAAGCCTGCTGAAATCCTAGAAAAAAGGGTTTGGTTTTATGTTAGAATGTTACTGATAATCCTCAGCAGAGTCAGAGTAACCAGCTGTCTGGATGAATGAGAACCAATACCACTCAACACTTACTTTCATTGTTTGTCCATATAGGAGAGGAGTTGAAATGAATTTTCATAGCTGGGTAATATTAAGAGGTGACTAATGCAGAAAACTAGTAGCTGGGCAGCTCCATTACTTTAGGCATTATTTAAAGATCACTTAGCTCCTTCTCCACAACCCAAAGAAATAAGGACTCAAATTCCTACTGAAAATTCAATGGTCCAGGCCCTGCTATGTCTGCAAGCAGGACAAGTGAGGCTCTGTCCACCACATTCTTCTTCCCAAAAGACTGACTCTTCATCTGCCCATCTCACCACAACTACTTTGTGATTAAGTGCGTCTGCTTTGGGAGGAAATAAACCTGGGTTGAATCCCAGCTCTGTGACTTGGGTAAAATTTAATACCTCCAAGCCTCAGTTTTCTTATCTGTAAAATGTAGGTGGTGTCCACAGGGTTAATGAAAGTTTGAATGGGTTGTAAATATCTTCACATTATGCCTAGTACATAGTAAAATCAATAAATTAGCAGCAGTAGTACTAAATATTGACAATTCTTCAAGGCTAAGGTCAAATTTTACATCTAAGTACTATTCTTAGATTTCTGTAGACTTCAAAGATCATACTTTCTTTTAAATTCTTTCAGTCCTCATAGATAACACAGTCATTATTTAACGCTGACTTATAATAACAACCGCAATCTCCTGCAGAGTGAGAACTATATCTTCTTTGGCATCTCTCTTTGTGCCTAACCTAGTCATCAACAAAGAACAGATACTTAGAAAACATTGTCAATTTATGATCTTACAGATGATTGGTATCATGAAGGGGACAGTTCCTTAATATTTATTCCAGCTTCCCCTGAGTCAGAGGAGAAGGTAATCAAGTATTCCTTTAAGTATTCCTTAAGTTCCTATACAAAGAAGCATCATCCCTTCCTCTCCTTGTAAAATCACAGAGATGTCTCCCAATCTGCTAAACCATGGAGGGTATTCCCTCTTTTAAATGTCCTGACCTAATAACAAACCACTTGTCAGGATATATGCTATAATTTTGACTTCAAGAAAAAATGACATCTTCTATACTCTTTATATTAATTAAGATCTAGAAAATGCTGAAAAAACCAATTAGCCCAAACCCCAGTTGCTTAAAAGTTGACATACATAATAAAAGTTCTTTTGGGTGGCGCCTGTGGCTCAATGGATAGTGCACCAGCCCATATACTGAGGGTGGTGGGTTCAAACCTGGCCCTGTCCAAACTGCAACAAAAAATAGCCGGGCATTGTGGTGGACACCTGTAGTCTAGCTACTTGGGAGGCTGAGGCAAGAGAATCACCTAAGCCCAGGAGTTGGAGGTTGCTGTGAGCTGTGACGCCACAGCACTCTACCGAGGGCAACAAAGTGAGACTCTGTCTCAAAAAAAAAAAAAAAAAGTTTGTTTTTTTTTAGTGCTGCAGGTTCAGACAACTCACTAGGACAAGAGTCCCCCAAATAGCCCCTCATCAGGAGGATGCATGATTCTCCAACCTCAAGCTGCACTGTCTGAAGCATGCTGCCTCCTCAGCTGCCATGGTACTAAATGACAATGCTAGAGAGTCTTTCACTGACAATTAAGTCCTTAGGCTAGAAAATGATACTCATCCCTTCTACTTTCAACCCAATGGTCAGAATAAGAGAATCACATGGCCCTCCTTAATGGCAAAGGGCATAGGAAATTGTTACCCTTTCACTGGGCCAGAAAGAGAAGAGAACCAGATCAAAGTGAGCATGAAAAGTCTCTAACACACTCCTTAGGACACTTGTCCAACCCTACCTTGTAAGACAAGCCTCTTTCATCTTGGACTGCAAACTCTTTGAGGGTACTCTAACCCATTCTTTTCCAGCTCCCCACCTTTCTCCTCCCATGCCTCTCTAGCATAATCCCTGGGCACACTATCCATGCATACTTCTCAAGTTCATTCTTTTTTGTCAAATAGTTACTGAATGCTTTCCCCATGCCTGACAGTGTTCTAGATGATAAAGATATGACCCTAAACAAAATATACACATAGCTGCATCCTAATGAAACTTTCAATTTACTAAAGGAAGGAAAACAAACCAAAAAAGTAGACAAAATGTACAATCAAGTGGCTCTTGATGGGTACTATAGGGAGAAACAAACAAAGAAATGGTTTTAAATACGTATTTGGCAGGGTGGGACAGAAAATGGCTATATGGAGCCACACAGAGATGGGGGCTCACCAGGAAATCCTGGGCTCCTTGTTTGACATAAACAAGGGTAAAGGATATAAGATGAGTCATAATGGTCTCATGGAAGATGGCACTGATGCTACAAGTGTGGGGAGTGGGAAGAGGACAACGTGGGAGATTTGCCAGATCATAGAGAGTTTGGGGGGGTTCCCTTTCCACTCCTGGAGGCCAGGAAGTGGTTGCAGTTTCTGACTGTCCTCTTGACTTTCCAACAGAGGCATGGAGACTAATGAGAGGCCACCTTAAACAGAGCCTGTGGGTGTGTTTAATTGATTACCTCAAACATTTTAGGTACTTTTTATATTTTCTCTTCCTTTTTCACTCAAATAAAAAAATCCTAATAGCTAGATCGTTAGAACTTTTTTATTTTGCAAAATTTGAAACTATATATCCATTGAATGACAACTCACAAGTTCCCCCTACTCCAAACTCCACAACCACCATTATACTTTATGATTCTGCAAGTTTGACTATTTTAGATACCTCATATAAGTGGAATTATGTAATGTTTGTCTTTTGGGGACTGGCCTATTTCACTTAGCCTATTTAGAAGCTTCCTAAGTTTCTCAAAGTTGGTCTACATTGAAGCATGTGACAATATTTTCTTCTCTTTTTAAAAATTAAAAATATTTCATGATAGTATTTTGAGTTTTTTCCAATCATATGTGTACAACACATTCTCTGTATTTATTCACCTACTGATGAACATTTCCATCTCTTGACTATTGTGAATAATGCTGCAATGAACATGGTTGTGAACATATCTCCTTGAGATCCTTTTTCAAATATACAATCAAAAGTGGTACTACTTAATCATATGGTAATGCTATTTTTAACATTTTTAGGACTTCCATACTGTTTTTCATAGTGGCCACACCATTTTATAGTCCCACTAACAGGGCACAAGCATTCTAAGTTTGCCACTTCTTCACCAACTTGTTATTTTCTGTTTGAGTAACAGTGGCCATCCTAACAGCTGTGAGGTAATATCTCATTGTGGTTTTTATTTGCATCTTCCTGGTTATTGTTAAGGTTGAGCATCTTCCAATATGCTTATTGACCATTCGTACATGGTCTTAGGAGAAATGTTTACTCAAGTACTTTGCTCATTTTTTAAACTGAATTATTTTCCTTGTTGAAGTCTAGGACACCCTTATATAGTCTATATATTAACACCAGATAAAATATGTGTTTCGAAAATGTGTTCTCCCATCCCTAGGTTGGCTTTTCACTCTGTTGTTTTTCTTTGCTATGTGGAAATTTTCACACAGCCGTAGTCCCATTTATCTATTTTCACTGTTATTATCTGTTTTGTTGGTATCATCCCCAAGAAATCATTAGTAAATCCGATGTTATGATGTTTTTCTCCAATGTTTTATAATAGATTTTATAGTTTCAGGTCCTATGTTTAGATCTTTAAGACTTTGAATTAATTTTTGTGTCATATAAGTTAAAGTACATCTTCATTTGTTTGCATGTGTGTATCCAGGCTTTCCAATTTCTTTAACTATTTGTTAAAGAAATTATCCTTTTCCTATTATGTAGCATGGCACCTTTGTCAAAGACCATTTGATCATGCAAATGAGGGTTTATTTCTTGGTCTTTACTCTGTTCCATTGGTCTAAATGTCTATCTATATCAGTATTATACTGTTTTGATTACTACAGATTTGTAATGTTTTCAAATCAGGAAGCATAAGGCATTTAGCTTCACGTTTTATCCTCAACATGTTTTGGGTATTCAGGACCCTTAGTTGTTTCAAATTAATTTTAGGATTTTGGGGGTTTGTTGTTTGCTTTGGTTTTTGCTATTTCTTTCAAAAAATGCCAATGAGATTTTTGTAGGGATTGCATTGAATTTGTAGATCATTTTGGGTAGTATGGACACCGGACATCTTTCCATTTATTTGTGTCTTCTTCAATTTCTTTCATCAATATTTTATAATTTTTTATGTAGATCTTTCACCTCATTGATTAAGTTTTTCTTATATGTTTGTAAATGAATATGTAAATGAAAATGTTTTCATAATTTCTTTTTCAGAGTGTTCATTGCTACCATATAGAAATACAAATAATTTTATTGTTGAATTTGAATCCTGCAACACTGCTGGATTTATTAGCTGCCACAGCTCTCTCTGGGTGTGTATTCCTTAGTTTTCTGCATTCAAGATGATGTTATTTGCAAACAAAGATAATTTTACTTCTTTCTTTTCTATTTGGGTGATTTTATTTCTTTTTCTTGCCTTATTTCTCTGGCTAGGACTTTTGGTACTATGTTGAGTAGAAGTGGGAAAAGTGAGCATCTTTGTCTTCTTTCTGACTTTAAAGGTAAAAAGTTCTGCATTTTACAATTGAGTATGATGTTAGTTCTAGCTTTTCATACATGCCCTTTATTATGTTGAAGTAAAGTCCTTCCACTTCTAGTGGAATGTTTTTATCAAAAATATTACTAAATTTTGTCAAAAGTTTTTTCTTATCAATTGAGATGATAATGTGATGTTTGTTCTTTATTCTGCTAATGCAATGATTTTCAACCAAGATCTGCATAATGTTCATTATACTCAATTGGTAGGTTTTCTACCCATTTTTTACTTTCCCTCCCCTCTTCTTGATTTCCTATGACCATTGCATCTCTTTGTACCCTTGTGTGCCCATAGATTAGCTCCCAATTATTAGAGAGTATATGTGGTATTTGTTTTTCCCTGAGATATTTCACTTAGGATAACGGTCTCTAGTTCCACCCAAGTTGCTGAAAAAGACATTGTTTTATTTCTTTTTATGGCGGAGTAGTACTCCATGGTGTATATGTCTGTGTGTGCATGTGTGTGTACATATATGTATGTGTATGTATTTATGCACACATATATATATATATATATGTATATATATATATGTTTTTTAATCCACTCAGGAATTGATGGGCACTTGGTTTGATTCCACCTAATTGTGATTATAAATTGTGTAATGATAAACATTTGAGTACAGGTGTCTTTCTGATGAAGTGATTGTTTTTTCAGTTGGATATATACCCAGTAGTGTAATTACTGGATTAAATCTATATTTGTTTCTTTGAGGAAGCTCCATACTGTTTTCCATAGAGGTTGTATTAATTTTCAGTCCCACCAACAGTGTGTAAGGGTTTCTTTCTTTGCTTCCATGCCAACATCTATTGTTTTTTGACTTTTTAATAATGGCCGTTCTGACAGGGGTAAGGTGATATCTCAGTGAAAAATGATAATTTAACCTTCTCTTTTGTGACTAGTATATCCTTTATTTCTCTCCCTTGCCTGATTACTCTGGAGAGGACCTCTAGTACTATATTGAATAGAAGTGGTGACAGTGGGCACCCTGGTCTTGTTTCAGTTTTTAAGAGGAATGCTTTCACCTTTTCCTCATTCAGCATATGACCTTTATAATTTTGAGTTATATTCCCTTTGTGCCTAGATTTTTGAGAGTTTTTGTCATGAAACAGTTCTGGATTTTGTCAAAGGCTTTTTATGCATCTATTGAAATGATCATATGGTCTTTGTTTTTGCTTCTGTTTATGTGGTGAATCACATTTATTGATATATGTGTGTTAAGCCATCCTTGCATCCCTGGGATGAAGCCCACTTGGTCATGGTGAATTATTTTTTGATATGCATTGAATTTTTTTGAGGATTTTTCTCTTTTCGTTCATAAGGGATATTGCTCTGTAATTCTGTTTCATCATTGTGTTCTTTTCTGGCTTTGGTGTCCAGATGATAACGACTTCATAAAATGAGTTAGAACTAGCTCCTTCTTGATGATATGGAGTAGCTTTTTTTTTTTTTTTCTGAGCCAGAGCCTCAAGCTGTCACCCTGGATAGAGTTCTGTGACATCACAGCTCACAGCAACCTCCAATTCCTGGGCTCAAGTGAGTCTCCTGCCTCTGCCTCCCAAGTAGCTGGGACTACAGGCGCCCGCCACAATCCCAGCCATTTTTTTGGTTGCAGCTATCATTGTTGTTTGGTGGGCCCAGCCTGGATTCGAACCCGCCAGCTCAGGTGCATGTGGCTAGCGCCTTAGCCCATTGAGCCACAGGAGCGAGCCTGATATGGAGTAACT
>CAUYRH010158168.1:0-19889 GCA_963574655.1 Perodicticus potto | reverse complement strand
GTATCCCAAAGGTTCTGATAGCTCGTGTCTTCATTATTGTTTTGTTCCAAAAATTTGGTAATTTCTTTCTTAATCTCATCTTTGACCCAGCTATCATTCAGCATAAAGTTATTTAGTTTCCATGTTTTTGTATGCATATGCAGATTCCTGTTGTTGCTTAGTTCAACTTTTATTCCATGATGGTCCGAGAAAATACAAGGAATGATTTCTATTCTTTTAAATTTGCTGAGGTTATACTTGTGACCTAAGATTTGATCAATTTTGGAGGATGATCCATGGGCTGATAAGAAAAATGTGTATTCAGTTTTGTTAGGATGAAATTTTCTATAGATGTCTGTAATGCAAATGTTGAATGGTTAAGTTTAAGTCTAAAATTTCTTTGCTTAGATTCTTTTTGGAGGATCTAGCCAACACTGCCAAAGGAGTGTTAAAATCTCTGACAATTATGATGCTGGAGGAAATAAAGTTGCTCATGTCTATTAGAGTCTGTCTTAAAAATTGAAGCGCATTCTGATTGGGTGCATAAATGTTAATAGTTGAAATCTCATCATGTTGAGTGTTGCCCTTAACAAATATGAAGTGACCATCCTTATCTTTCCTTACTTTTGTTAGTTTAAAGCCTATTGTATCTGTGGATAAAATTTTTGATTTTATTTCCATTTCCCTGAATTATAAATGACCATTCCTTCACCCTGAGTCTATGTTTATCTTTTAAGGTAAGGTGAGATTCTTGAATTCAGTAGATGTCTGGCCTTAGTTTTTAGAGTTTTTGGCTGGGGCCAAGTTGGAACCCGCCGCCTCCGGTATATGGGGCTGGCGCCCTACTCCTTGGAGCCACAGGCGCTGCCCAGGCCTGAGTTTTTGTATCCAGTCAGTCAACCTGTGCCTCTTTAGAGGATAATTTAAGCCATTCACATTAAATTGAGAGTATTGATAAGCCAAATAGTATTTTGTGTATTGAGTTTTTCAGAAGTGGACATTTTTAATCCTTTCACCATTGTGGAAGTTGGAATTTGATCAAAAGTTTCTGAGTGAATTTACTTTGGTGGTGTAGGATTGTGCTGTTCATTATGGAGTATAGGTCTGAGAATATCCCGGAGAGCTGGTTTAGTTATGGCAAATTTCTTCAACATGTGCATATCATTAAAGTATCTAATTTCTCCATCATAAATGAAACTCAATTTAGCTAGATACAGGATCCTGGATTGAAAGTTATTTTGTTTAAGGAGATTAAAGGTCGATGACTACCCTCTTCTAGCTTGAAAGTTTTCAGCAGAGAGATCTACAGTCATTCTAATGTTCTTCCCCTTGTAGGTTATGGTTTTCTTACATCTGGCTGCTTTCAGAATTTTCTCCTTCATATTAAATTTGGTGAAGCTAATTATAATGTGTCTATGAGAATTTTTGTTTGGGTTGAGGCATGCCAGTGTTCTGAAATTGTCTGCTATCTGAATTTCAGAATCTCTTGGCATGTCTGGAAAATTCTTTGATTATTTCATGAAGTAAAGCATCTGTATCCTTCACAGCAACTTCATCTCCTTCAGGTATTCCTTCAGGTATAAGGTGAATATTAGATCCGCAACCTCATCTCCTTCAGGTATAAGGCGAATGTTAGATCTCTTTGAATTATCTCAGAGCTCTCTGAGCAAATGATCTGTTTTTGTTCTCCACTTGTTTTGCTCTTTGAGCATTTGGGAGCATTCAAAAGCTTTGTCTTCAATTTCAGAGATCCTTTCTTCTGCCTGCTCCATTCTGTTACTGAGGGATTCTGCTGTATTTCTCAGATCTTTGAGGGCTGCAAGTTCTTGCCTCAATGTGTCAAAATCTTTGGTGATTTTGTCTTTGAATTCATTGAATTCTTGAGACATCTTTTGAACAACTAAAAATGTGGAACACTTCATGAATTTGCATGTCATCCTTGCGTATCATTCCAATTTTAGTACATGTGCTGCTGAAGCGAACACCATAAACTTTTTGATTTTATAAATGTACAGCTTTCCCTAAATTTTGGAAGTTTTTGGCCCTAATATCTTTTTTCTGTCTTTGTTGGAGTCTAAAGACACAAATGTTATATATTTGAATATTTTGCCCCACACCCCTGAGATCCTTTAAAAAAATTATTATTATTAAGTCTTTAGCTTGGATCATTAGCTTGGATAATTTCTATGGATTTATCTTCAATTTCACAAACTCTTCTCCCAGTCATTTCTACTTTTCTCTTGAGTCTATCCAGCAATTTTTTTTATTTTATGTATTTTTTATGTCTTATAGTTTTTACTTATTGCTAATAATTGTTAATTTTTTATTAATTTCAAGTGGAGAAACTATACCCTATGGAGAGAACCATCCCTATAACTCTCAGACAGTAGTTATACTATCTATTTTAAAGTTTTATCTGATAACTCCAGAATCTAGATCTTTTAAGGATTGAGATCTAGTAATTATCTTTTCACATTTTCCTGGGTATTGTATGAGAAATTTTTGATTATATCATAGATATTATTATTATGTCATTTAGACTCTGTGTCCTCTTTAATCCTCTTGGGAAAGTTGATGTTTTTGTTTTAAGTAGGGAAAGCAATCAATACAGTCAGATTAGGAGTATAAATTATATTTTAACTTTTGTTGGCAGGTGTTCAAATTTCAGTTCACTTCTCAAAGGCTTTGTTATTCTGACATGAATCTTACCTGATTAAAAGGACCTCAGAGATTAGGCTGATTACATGGATTTATTCGCAGAATTAGTGCATACCTTTCTAATTTTTACCTGGGATTTTTCTTATTTTCTCTGGCAAGCACAGCCACTTCACGTGTCTCCTTTAGTCAGAGACATGAAGTTTCTGTTAAAGATTTTGCTGTGTAAGCTGCCATTACCATCTTTCTTATTTGCAACTAGGACCCACGCTAAGGGCACAGCTGGCCAGGCGTATGAGTTTAAAAAGAAGAGTGGGGGACATCTACATGTGGGTGACTTTTTCAAGCTCTGACCCCCTTTCACAACTGCCTGCTTTCATTTACTTTTAATATTTCTTATGTAATTTTTAAAAGTACATTTTCAGCAATTTTAGTTGTAAGCAGTCGGAGGGAAGGGGTGTAGTAATCTTATGCCATTATGTAACCAGGAGTCCTAAGAACTATTTGGGATTCTCAGGACATACATAATGGGGGTTAGTATAATCAGCTAGTGAAAGGGTTCTCGTGGCATCCCATATATTTCCCTCTTTATCTGCTTCCATACTAGGTTTTAGAAGGTGTGCCAAGTATAAAGTGCTCACTATACTTGGGGATATTTCACAGGCACACAAGAAGATGCTCAATTCTCTGGGCAGTATCTGACAAGAACAGGCATAGCCTATGGACACATTAGTAGAATAATACGATGCTAATACTATAACAAAATCTAGAATGAGAAATAAGAGCTCAAAATTTTAAAGGCTTTAGATTTCAGTCCTCAGTCATGGGATCTTAGACAAAGATTTAAATTTTCTGAATTTCAGTTTACTGTTTTGTGAATCTGGGTACAAATATTTTATTTATATTTTAATTTTTTCTACTTTTTAATAGAGATGGGGTGTTGCTCTTATTCAGAATGGTGTCAAACTCCTGAACTCAGGCAATCCACCTGCCTCAGCCCCACAGAGTGCTAGGATTACATGGGTGAGCAACTATCTCTGTCCTTGGGTACAAATATTTTAAACTCTCTTTTTGGTGAAATATATTGAAAAGTTCCTGACAGTTTTAATATACACTGTCTAGGCCAAAAATTTTCATGATATTTATAGAAAACAAGTAAACATAAGGACAAAAAACCTGGAGAAGTCAGAGTCCACAGTTCACATGTAAGTCATGCAGCAGAAGGAAGGAATGTAACACTCAATTATTTGCAGGGTTCCGTGAGTTGAATGGCAAGTGGTACTTATTTTGAGGTCATATCTCTTTAGGTATACTTAAGAAACTTTTATCAAGACAACAAGTAAAATTGTTAGTCCCTACTTGTAGACTACTTTCTCAGATAGCATTGGGTTGGGTAGCATAAATCCCTCCTGGAGGAAAACAAAATGCAGAATACAGGAGAATAAGGTTCTTCCACTCTGCAGGATAAAGACATAAAGGGAGCTGAATTTTCATGTGAAAATAAAGATTGAAGTGGTAGCTCAGACACTTCATGGCTCTTATCATTTACATTCTACTATTTGCTATTAATAAAGAGTACTTTAACATACTAGATCAAAAGAAAATTTTTTAAATCCCTAGACCTTAATTGTTTAACTCATCTTTGCATCTTTTTGCATATTCAAAATATAGTCCTAAATGAAATACCCCTTTTAAATAATTTTATAAGAAGTTTCAGCTTCTTGCTATTCTCTGTAAATCTATACTTGCTCATCCATCTTTTAACATTTTTATTGGCTCTTCTTTTTGGAATCAGAGTATTTTTTAGGTCAGAATGTAGAATTGAAGGAGATTTGGAGAAAGGACAGACATTAGGGTACAAGACTGTCAGAAAAGAACAGAGAGAGAATAAATGAAATTTTAGTCATGTGGAGACCTGTACAATGACAGCTATGTCATTTGGACAGGAGAGCGTTCAGAGCTTCTGAACATTTAGAAAAATCATCTGCAACAAGAACTGGCTTTATTGTTAAGTGAGACAGATGTTAAGATCAAATATTTGACACTTGACCATCCTCAGTTTAGTATCAAGTAGTATAGACAGCAGAATTCACAGAGAACAGTTATTGATTTATAAATACAGCTTAGGTTAAGTTGCTCTGTACAGTGGATATTTTTCATAGTGATATATACTTCAGCAAACATTCACTTATTTAACTTTACTGTGAGTTGCAGTTTCCACGTTAGAGCAGACAAAATATATTTTCTATGGTTTTTTTTTATACTCAGTGAATTGTCAATACAATTGAAACTGCAGGATGAACTAAGATGATCTGATCAAAGTTTCAAGAGCTGAGATGAGGTGGTAAATATCAAATGGATGGTGTGTATAGTAAGTAAGTTTAGAAAGGGGAGAAAGATCACCACAGGAACAAGAGTGACCCAGGAGCTTCAGGGAAGATGAATGATTTGAGCTGTGCCTAGAAGGTCACGTTGGATTTAGAAGGTAAGCAGAAATCTAACATAGTCATCTAGAAGGAACTATGTGTGCTCAGTCAATAATGAGTGACAAGTTTTCTTTAAGTATCTAGATTTTTCAGAAGGTTGAAAGGATGGAGCTAGTCAGAGGACTTAGCCAAGTTAATTCTAAAAGGATACACAGAACATTGTTATCTTTGTATGTCAAATATTGCCATAATCTTTGCTTTCCCCCCATAACCTTCATTTGTTATCTTCACCAAGTCTAAGTGTTGTTTCTGTTTTGCCCTGACAGGCACCACAATTCACTAGATTCAGCAGAACTCACACTGTGTGCACAGTGTCCATTGGGACATTGGAGGACTTAGCCCTTTGGGAAATGTTTCTCAAACTGAGGTCCGTGAACCTTTTGCACCAGAGAACCTATCAACTGCTCCCATTCTACAGCAGGAGAGAGGAAAACAAGTCTAGAAGTGAAAGAGGAAAGGAATCCATGAGACCAAGGGATGACTGTAAACCCAGATGCAGATATCCCAGTTCACCCATACAGAGTCAGAATTGCTGGGAGTTGCACCTAGGAACCTGTGTTTTTAAAAACGTATTGGTTCTGCACCAGTAGCATAGTGGGTTCGGTGCCAGCCACATACACCAAGGCTAGTGGGTTCAAACCCAGCCCAGGCCAACTAAACAACAATGACAACTGAAAAAGAATAGCCGGGCATTGTAGCGGGTGCCTGTAGTCCCACCTGCTTGGGAGGCTGAGGCAAGAGAAAGGCCTAAGCCCAAGAGTTGGAGGTTGCTGCGAGCTGTGACACCATGGCACTCTACCAGGGTGACCAACTGAAACTCTGTCTCAAAGAAAACCAAAACCAACAAACAAAAAACCCCCCATGCTATACTCATACACATTAAAATTGTAAAATAACTTATTTAAACAAAAAATAAAATGTAATAAAATTGTAGTGTGCATGTGTGTTTGGCTTGGGGTTCTTATTATTGTGCTTGACTCTCTCATGTTAATTTTCATACAGAAACTGATTTTTTCCCATTTTTTGTCTTATGAAAAGATTAAATAGTACCACATTTGAGGTGCCCTTGGTTTTTCCTGACATGATTTGCTGTTCATTTCAAATAACTTTTTAATTCTATTACAGGGTGATATTCAGAGACTATGATAGGATAGGTAGAGTCAGGATCAGAAGAGAGTTTGTTATGGGTTGTATTCACATTCTTGTGCAATGCTGATCTTCTAGAGCAGGGAGAAGAAAACAGCCCAGAAAGCCCCCAGACTAGAGGTCAGGAGAAAAGTCATAGAGAGACTTTGCCGCAGTCAGTGAAAGAGAGCATTTTAAGGTGGGATACATGGGAAGGGTTAGGAGATTTAAAAAAAAAAATCCAAATCTAAATTAATGCTATGTTTTTTGTTCATACAAGCCAAAATAGTATTTTTAAAAAGTCTTGTCCCAGCTGTTAAATCACTGCAGCACTTCACCAGTCTCTGCTCCCTAGAGTAAATCACGTTGCGTCGCTTTGAAAAGAACTTTAGCAATCTTGTTTTAGCTTGTGATCTCACAGGAGGAAAGTAATTCTTTGAGGAAAGCTTCACAGATTTAATATAAGATAAACAATTCCTTTCATCAAACTTAAAATTAAATATAACAGAACTGTAGGCATAATAATTCATTTTAATATTAATACAAAATCAAGCACAACTCCTTCAGTCTGATTACTTTGGCATGTGAACACACTAAAGGACTGAAAAAGAAATAACAATTAGCTAAAACTAGAAGTGAGCAAAGAAAAGACGCTGAAAATTTATAGATGAATTTTATGTCCTTTATATTAAAATATTATTTCTGTTTTCAGATAAGCAGAAGACATAAAATAGTTATTTAAAAGAAGCCGTGAAGAGTGCAATGCATGAGAATTTTTGGAAGGTGAGAAAAATCCTAGTTTTAGTTGTTCACAGGCAAAGTAATTTACATTCTTTCATTGGGCAAAGTATTCATCGTTCACCTATTATGTACTTGGCCATGTTCTATATACCCTGAGTTACAACAGTGATGCAGGGGAGAAAATAAAATAAAGTAGAAAAGAAAAATTGGAAGTGACAACAAAGAGGGGTGGTATTGTGGTTTTACATGTGGGAGCCAAAGGGGACTTCACTGAAAAGGTGACAGTAAATTACGGTTATTCAGGACATGTGAGATTGAACCACAGAGAATAATGAGGCAGGAGACTGGGAGGAACATTTGACATGAACAGAGTAGCAGATACAAAGGTCGTGGGGCAGCTACACACATGCCATATTCAAGGAACAGCAAGGAAGTCACTGGGGCTGGAATGGAGTGATGGAAGGAGTCTGCAGTAGGAGATGATGCTGGAGAGGTCAAGGGCAGAAGCTGAGGGCCTCCAAGGTCAATAACTCTACATGTGTGAAATAAAGAGGTATAAAGACAGGAATAACAGGATCTGACTTTCATTCTCAAAGGAACATCTTGGCTGCTAGGTTAAGAAGAGATTATAAAGAAATAAGGGCATGGAGGTCTGTTACGGATAGCAGCAATTCAGGTAAGTGATGACGGTGGCTTGAACCAATAGTGGTAGGAGTGGAGGTGAAGAGTGGTGGGATTCTGCCATTTATTTTGAAAGCAGACTGACCGGATTTGCTGATAAAGTGGATGCAGCTTGCAGGAGGACAAGCATCAAAACGATTCTAAGGATTTTAACCTGAGCAACTAGGAGGATTAAGGTGCTATTTACTGAGATGAGAAAGATTACAAAAGAAGCAGGTATAGGGGGACAGTCATGTGGAGTTTGATTTGGAACAGCAAGTTCGAGGTGCCTATCACAGTTCCAGAGTTGAACAATCAGTGATACATACGACTCTGGATTTGAAGGAAAAGTTCCAAGCTGGAGTTGCAGGTATGGAAGAGAAAGAACTGTAAGTGATGTTTAAAGTCATGATGCTAAATGTAGAAAAAGTCTAGGACTGATAGAGAAGTCAGGCTGAAAGTAGTATTACTACATTATTAGTAGCTGTCTGTGAGCATTGGTGATGGCTAGGCTCTTGTGGACCTTACTGGTTTTTTACTTTTTGTAGGATTTATTTGGTTATTCGCCAAAACATGATCTGCATCTTAAATTCTTGCTCTTTCTCACTCCCTGCCCTGCCTTCATGCCTGCATCACATTCATTTCGAATGTCCTCATTGGTAGTACAACTTCATCTGAGTGCAATGTACATTTCTGGAAACTGTCAAAAGTAATTTGGGTGTTCATCTGGTGAATTAAATGGGTAACCAGGTTAGTTAATATTGTTTTTGATCAAAAATTAGGTGTGACCAACTTTATTGTGTGGTTTATAGGACTGACCCAAAAGCAATTTCAACAAGCATGCTCTAAAATGTTTCCAGCAATGACAACATTACTGGAGTAAATGTTTAATTTCCAAGAAGACTCTGTTCAATGCCATCATATACAAGATGGCCATAAAATTCGTGTTGTAACTATTTACATTGCACACAAACTTTATGATCACCCTGTATAAGCCCTGTTAACTTGATTATCAATATTTCTAAATATATTTCACTCATATGCTTATATAGATGTTTAAAATCCATAAACATGCATGTAGTCATAAATGACAGCCAACTGAGTCTTCATTTTCCAACGTAAGCATTTCTTACACAACTTGCTATTTTCATTTAAGAGGATTGCCTTACCAAAAGCGATGGAAAATAAATATTTTAATGAGTAAAAGAATTGTTGCCAAAAAACGTAAACTATTTGTCTAGATATTACAGAAATTTCTGATGGCAAACACCACAGATTTACAAACGAGCATCCTTGCATGTCTGGCTAATACTAAGACTGTAACAAATGTATCCTCTTCAAATTACGCCAGTTATTTCTTCACTGAACAAGTATTTATTAAGTGCTGGTATTTTCCAGTTGCATGTCATGTGGAGAAGAGTTTGCTCCTTTAGATCATTCCATATGCATCCTGACAGATTTACATGGATAAAGTAGACAGCTCAGCTTTCTCCGCATCCAGGGTAATCTCCCTGGGGAGTGATGCTATGTGGAGGACACAGTTTGACGAGGCTTGAGGAAGACTGGAAGCACTGGTGAGATTTAGAGTTATACTTTTCTGTTTACTGCAGCCAGACTCGGGTCTTTAGTCACATGCCCTGTAACCTAGAGAGTTCCCTCTCCATTGTGTCATGGACTGTGCCGGATGCTAGAGATACTAGAATGAGTAAGAAAAATCCCTTCTCATACCTTAGTTCAGGAAATGGAAAAGGGAACAAATCCTTGCTATGTCTAATGATGACTTTAGAATGCATACTGTGTGATCAAGCAGCGGTAATAACATCACTAGAGATGACAAGGAAACCTCCCCCAACACACACACACTAAAAGTTCCCTTCCTTTCTTCATGACGTGGTCCAATTACCATGCCTCTGACTCGACCCATCCTTGAATTGGGTTAACAGAGAGTGAAACTTTTACCTTTCCTTCAAAACTAACCAAGGATTTTGTTGCAGGTTTTTGGAATTGAAAGACAGGGTTCTGTCCTTAAAAAATTTATCAGCTATTTGAGGGGAAAGAAATATGCATAAGTAATCACTTTAGAATATGATAATTATTATGATGCTACGAACTCTACAAATTCAACGTACAGCAACAATATGTGGGAAACCCTAACAGTTCTTGGCTTCACAGAGAAGGTACTGGTACCACACAAAGAGTTAAGAGTCAGTCCTCCACAAAGCTTGGCGTGATGAGCTAGATGGAAATTCTTGGGACCCAGCCTTGTTCCTTTTAGCCTTTTATCTTCCAGCTATTTCTGCTTTTACAGAACCTTTTTGTTAGTTTTTTTTCCTGGCACTTCATTTTGAATAAAGCCCCATGGTCCATCTAGGACTTTCCCTGTGAAGTATTTTATAGTCTTTACTCCAAGGGTCACAACTGCACTAAAGCAAAAACATAATTGGCTCATCGTTTCTTACTTAAAATTGGTCACTATACTCATTCTTCTTATTAATGCTGACACTAATTGCCCAAAGGAAGTAAGTGGTTTCTAAATGTAGGTTTACATGTTTCTTCTTATTCAGAATAAACTCACAAGGTTTTTCATGTGCTTCACTAATATGGTCAGCTTCGTATCTTCGTGTGATATGGCTAACTGCACCTGAGGCTTCTTCTCAGAAAATTTCTCACCTGATAAAATAAGAGAATTTTGGTGAATTAATTTGGCAGTGGTTCATCATAGAATAGACAGGACCAATAAATACTATATAAGAAAAACATTCTTCAGATAATGTTGAAATCTTAATACTCATTAGGAGACAGGGTTGGTTGGAGAGAGCTGTCTAATCTTGAACTAACTCTTCCCATTAATATTTCATGTTTTGTTTTGACTGATGTCATTATTTTCTGAATGACTTAAGCATAAAGCCTCAGTGTCATTTTTTGGCACCAATTTTCTCCTTAACATTCAATATAATGAGTTCAAGTATTAAGAGATCATACAAGTTAAAAGTGTGGACTTTAAAAGTGAGAATGCAGGGACTCTGAAGTTCAAATCCCAGCACTACTACTTATGACCGTGTCATCATGACCAAGTTAAAACAACCTTATGTAAAATGTAAATTATTGTTAACTGTTTCTGGTTAGCTGAGATGATTCACTGATAAATTTAAAAAGGTATCACATCTTGAGTGCTCAGTTAAAGAACGGAAATTTACTAATAGTCTTTATTTACATATTTGCACCCATTTCTTCCCTTCTTTGTGGCATAGCACCTAATTCAGACTCATACAAGCCATTTGCTTGAACTACTAGAACATTCTCTTAGTTTCATAGTATTCCATTACTATGGTGAAAGTTTTTTAAACCAGTTTCCTATTGATGGGCAGGTTTTCCCAATGTTTTGCAGTTATTATAAATCATATTATAGTAAACAGCCTGTGAGTGCATTATTTTGCACCTATGCACAAATATCCTGGGCTAAATTTTCAATGGCAGAATTGCTGGTAAAGCATATTAGCATTTTTAATTTTGTTAAATATTTCCAAATAGTCTTCTGTGGAGTTTGTATCAATTTGCATTGCCACCAGCAGTGTACAAGAGTGCCTGCTGATGTACAACAAGGCTTGTTAATTAAATTTTGGGGGATTTGCCAATCAGATGAGGAAAAAATAGTGTCAGTTTAATTTAATTTGCATTTCTCTTATGAGTGGGGCTGAGTATCTTTTTACTTGGTTAAGAGCCACTTGTATTTTTGTTTTTGTGGATTATCTTTTTATATTCTTTACCAAATTTCCTTTTTGGTTTTGGTGTTTTTCTTACCATGGTTTTGCATCAGATTACCAGCTTTTTTTCTGTGATGTAGTGAAAATATTTCACAATTTTGTCATTTATCTGTACATTTTTTTAGACTTTGCAATAATGTCTTATGCCAGGCACAATTGTTAGGCTTCTGGATTTGGAGACATAGCTGTAGCAATTCATTTCAAAATTATTAATAAGTTTTTGTGCTTTGTCCATGTACAGTTTCATTACTTCACTCAAAATCTTGCCTCTGTTATTTATCCTGTAACATGGTATGAAGTGTATTTATCTCAAAATCATTTATTGAATTTTCCTTTATTTTTGGGTCACACACTCAATTTCTGAATGTATTTGGCTTTGCAAGTGTTTATGGAACATTGCATTATGTTCCATTTATTCATCTATTTATACACTTACACCACACTATTCATTATTGAGGGTTTTGTGAGGTTAGACAATTAAGTTTGTGAACTCATCCTAGAAAAAGTGCTACATACCTCACAGCTAAATATCACTATGGTCACCTTCAAAGTACTTCCCTTGGAGGAGTATAATAATCCATACATCAATTTGATATTTGATACTTTTATTGAATTCTCTTATCATTTGTGATAGATTTGTAGTTGACTCTTATTATTCTAGGTATATGATTCTATTCCTTGAAAAAAGTGTTGGTGTTATCCTCGTCTTGTCAGAGTTATGAATCTGATCGCTTTTTCTATTTCACTTGGTCATTTCACAAATATTGATTGGCCTATTATGGACAAGACACTGGTCTGGGCCCTTGGAGTTGATGAGACTCTTGGCACTTCTATAGAAGCAGGAGAGATATACGGAAAGCAATAAGCATAATAAATAAGTAAAATTTATAATACACTGAATATAATAAATGACAAGGGAAAAATAACTCAGAGTAAGACAAAGGCATTGGGGGGCTTCCAGCAAAAGGGACAGGACACAATTTTCAATGGGCTGATCAGGGTAGTCTTTTTTGAGAAAATAAAATTTGAGCAAAGACTATGGAGGTGAAGGAGTTACCTATATGTTAGCTAGTACATTCAGCACAATGTAAAGTAATAGTGCTGAACCTGGACATAGTGTCTTATTCTACTTTAATGGACGTGCTTTCCCAATATCTCCCTGACCGACCTGATGTAGCCTTGGAAAGCCAAAATGTAAAGGCAGTATCGATTTTATTTTATTTTTAAAATTTTTATACTTTTTAATTTTAACTTTAAATGACATATAATGATTGTGCATATTTAGTGGGGGTAATTAGTAATGTTTCTATATATATATAAAATGGGTGATGATCAGATCAGGGTAATTAGCATATCTACCATCTCAGTTATTTGTCATTTCTTTGTGCTAGGAATGATCAATCCTATCCCTCTTCGAGTTATTGAAACTATGCAATGTACTGTTGTTAACTAAAGTTATCCTACAGTGGTATAAAACACTAGAACTTATTCCTCCTATCTAGCTATGCCTTTGTGTCTGTTTACAAATCTCTCCCTACCTTCCCCTCCTTCTACCCTTCCCAGGCTCTAGTACACCCTGTTCATCTTTTTACTTCTATGAGATTGATGTTTTCAGTTTCACATGTGTGATGTTTAATTTTATGTTCCTGGTTTGTTTCACTTCACATAATGTCCTCCAGTTCCTTATATGTCATCTAGAATGACAGCATATCATTCTTTTAAATTTTTATTTTGTTGAATATTTTATCAAGAAAATTCATTAAATCTTATTAAATAACTTTTCAAGGTCTATTGAGATGACCATGTAATTTTTCTCCTTTAAATCTATTAGTATGATAATATTAGTACTATAGATAATATATATTATATATATGTATTATATATTATCATACTAATATGATAAGCATTTTGCATTTTGAGGCTCGGCAAATTATAATCCTATAGTGGCTGATGGATATGATTTCAGATAATATTTTATTTACTATTTCCCATTAATACTTGTAAACGAGATAGATCTGTGATTTCCCATTTGTGACACTTGTAATGCTTGAAGCTGCTGGTATAAATAGTTTATGCGTGTCATACAAATAATATGAAAAAGTCATCTGAACTTAGTACTTTTCTAAAAAACTATAGAAGTGTTGGATGCTTTTTGAAGCCTTTTGCATTTAATTAATCAAACTTAATCTTTTTAGAATCATCTCTTAGGCAAATGAATTTTTTTTCCCCTGAGGAAACTATGGATTTCTGACAGGTTTACAGACTCATTTTCATGGATTTGAGCAGGTAGTCTCTGACTATACTTCACTTTCATCTCTATGATTACTTCTTGCTTTTCCTTTAGCATGTTGTGCAATCATATTTCTCTCCATTCTTTTCCTTAAGTTAGATAGTGACTTACTTATTTTAATACCTACTTTTTACTTCTGAGCTAACTTATTAGTTTCACTGTTTTCTTTGTTTTTACTCACTAATGTCTACTTTTATTTTTATCTAATTTCTGTTTCCTTTGATTTGTTTTGTGGCTCTTATTCCAATTATTGCAATGATTGAGCATTGCTTTATCTTACTCTCATAGTTTCTGAGACATAGCATTTCAGTATTGTTGTTCTTGAGAAATACTGCAAATTTGGTTTGTAATTACTTTTGAGCCAAAAATTATTCAAGAGAGATTTTTTTTAATATCCTCAAATTTAAGTATTTTCTAGCTTTCTACAAATTTCCTTTTTTTTATTTTATTGTATCTTGATTAGAGATTATTGTATGCATTATTTTTACTTTACAGAATTCATTGAAATTTATTTGTTGTAAAATATGTAATCTGTTTTCATAGATAGGCACTTGAAAAGAAAAATTCTCCATTTTCAGGGTACAGAATTTGATATAAATTAATCAATTTTGCCTTATTAATTTTACTATTTAGATTTTCTATTGGTTTGTTTGTTTCCATTTAGTCTTTCATAAATTTAGAGCTATAAATTAGAATATCCTATTACTAGTGTGCTTTTGTGTGGTTTTCCCTGTGTGTTCCATAAATTGTGCTTTATATATGTTACTGTCATATATTGCTTTTATCCTAAGGACAGGACCAGCTACATAATTTATGAGACCCAGGGCAAAATAAAAATATTATTTGTTACTTAGCCATAACTTCTCATATTTTCATTGATTATTATACTTATTATAGTTTAAGGTTCTATTCCTCATTTAATTCAACTGCTTCTGGTCTAAGTTCTTAATTTTCTTTACTGAGATTGTTACCTTTGATTTATTTTTGTTTGTTTCTGCCTAATATTATGTATATATATGGCTTTATTTTAATTTTCAGCCTTTTAAAATCACTTTGTTTTAGGTGTGTTTTCACATAGAGTTATATTTGTATTTTTTACTCCAATTTGAAAACAAATTTTTCTAAATAGATGAGTTAATGCCATCTATTTGTAATGATATAACAAATGCATTTTCCCTTAGTTCTGTCTTATTGTTTTATATTTTTGGTTTTTTGATTGTTACAAAAAACTCTGAGTAAATGTTTTTATTTTTGTGTATTTATGATCCCTAGGAAAATTGTTATTTTTACTCTAGTAATTACCTTTATTGAATAGCCTTAGACTTTTATTTCTTTGACATTTGTTTTCTAATAGAAACAAAGATATAATTGGTGTGCATAATCTTTCCCATCCTACTACTCACCTACCACTCAATTATATTCAATAGTGTGATCTTATTGTTTGTGTCACACTGATAATACATATAATTATATTTTTTATTGCTTGATTTCTAGATTTCAGCGATCTTTAACACTCAAGCTATTACAGATGAGGTAAATAGAGAGCATATCTTCTAACTCATCCTTTTCCCATCTTTTCTTTCCCAGATAAAGGACAATTAATAGTCTAAAATATTTTCCTAGTTAAAAACATGAGGTTATATGATATTGCAAAATGGCTACTATTTTGAAGCTTTCAGCTGAAAGCTTTTATTTCTAAATAGCTCTATTCTGACCTCTCTTGCTTTCTCATATTGTCAAAATTTAAATTGAAAAGCTGAATAAATATGGGGAAAGGGGCAAGGGAGGGAAGGGGAGGGGGGAGGATGGGCGGTGGGAGAATAATTGAAGGGTCCACACTTACCATGCATCTTAGCAGGGTACAGGTGAAACTTACAAAATGTAGAACATAAATGTCTGTACATAATAACTAAAAAAATGCCATGAAAGCTATGTCAACCAGTTTGATGAAAATATTTCAAACTGTATATAAAACCAGCACATTGTACCCCATGATTGTATTTATGTATACAACCATGATTTAATAAAAGAAAATTAAATTTAAAGAAAAAACAAAGAAAAGCTGAATAGTATACTTCAACCTGTACATAATTCGGGCTCTGCCCAAGCAAGTTGCTAGAACATTAACCTGCCATGTAGACTCCGGAGCTTCAAGTTCCCTTATAAATTAACATCTCAAATGGGAGGTAGTTACACAAAGCAATGGTTGAAAGCTTGTGTTTGCAATCATTTGTAATTATTAATGACATCTAAATATGCCCATTAACTCATTCTATTAACCCTGACAATTGTTGTCTTTGATCATGTTCTACCTCATTACTTATGTTGTCATTTCCAAAGCTTGATAAAAATCTATCTTCTGTGTGTCAGAGTTGTGTAGTAGTGAAGAATGGGTAATTTTATAATTTTCTTTTGTGGAAGTATTATTTGCCATGGGACTATATTTTGGGGGGATACATAGGATCATGCCATTAGGGAGTTAATAAACACTTAAAACAAACTCCAGCACCATTCTGGTAGTGCTTGGGTTGAGTCTTATATCCACAGTATTTAATGTGACAACTTGTGGAATGTCTTTTTTCTAGGTGATACTTCCACCTAGAATTTTAGTGGCTGGGAGGCCTTAAGTTTATTGTGCCAGGATATTATCACATAAAGTAATGAGTGGGAAGAGTAGAGTGATTTTGAATTTTGGTATTTCTCTCTTTTCCTTTTTATTAAAAGCTACCTTGATTAAGCATATCAGTGTGTCTTCATCGTTTTCTCTGTCATCAATTATTTATTCAGTAGTTATTTATTGATCTAGAGTAGGTCAGACATTGCCCTAGGCCCTGGGAGCCACACAGGCAAAGATTGTCCACCCCTTAGGGATTTCTTATCTACAAATAACCATACAAGCCAGAGTCGTCATTGCAATTGATAAGTGTCCAGAAGAAAACATAGTAGTACATAGCAAAGGCAATTGTGCTGAAATCTGTGAGATACTGGGGAGCTTGTCTTACCTGAGTAACTAGAAAAGATAGAAATCAAGATGGCAAAGATTAGAAAGGGAATTTGGCGGGTACCAGAGTATACTGGGGTGTCACGATGAGGATTTTAGTCTTTTATCCTAAGGACAGGACCAGCTACATAATTTATGAGACCCAGGGCAAAATAAAAATTTGAGCACTTTTGTTCAAAAGTTAGTAAGAGGTAGGGCATGATGGCTCATAACTGTAGTCTCAGCAGCTTGGGAGCCTAAAGTGGGAGGAAGGTTTGGGACCAGGGTTTTGAGACAGGCCTAGGCAACATAGTAAAACCTAGTCTCTATGAAAGAAAAAAAATTAGTTAGGCTTGGCGTTGCACACCTGTAGTTCTAGCTACTCAAGAGGCTGAGGCAGGAGGATCACCAGAGTTTGAGGCTGTAGTGAGCTGTGATTAGGCCAGCCTCGGTGACAATGTGAGACCCTGTCTCCAAAAAAACAAGTTATTAAGAATTTTATGAGTAGGCTGGCAGCAGAGTATTAAACCCAGCATGGGACTTTTGAAAGTACTTGCTGTGTGTGACTGCACAGATTGCAAGTGTATGGCATTGACTTTCCTGCCTAAGGGCAATTGGAATTCAAGGAAAAATGTTAAGTAGAGGAGAGAGATGAATGGATTGGCACTTGATAAAAGAGAAATCCTGCTATTGTTCTCTCAAGTTGTATTTAGGTAGTAGTAAAAGCAAAGGAGTATTAGTATCTCCCTGATCCAGGATTACGTATTCTTACTGGTATGACCTTTATAAGTCATGTGCTTAGATACGTAAGTATCCAAAATCCACCATCTTAACTAATTATTTATTAATAATTAGAGGTAGTAAAAGGGTGAAGCTCGGGATTTTTGCTTGAAGTTTTCCTATGTAAACCAATACTTTAATACACTCAAATCATATTTCCCTGTAATCATTTAACAACATAAATTCAAATTTTCAACTGAGAAGAATAGGGTTTAAAATAAATATTGTGCTCCTTGTTTAGAATCAACTGATAGTCTGTGACAAAAGAATTCAGAAGTATGTAAGAAAATAATTTCAAAAGCTCAGAAGGACAAACTTTCTACCAATCTTTTTTGTTGTAACAATTTACATATTCTGCTTTGGAAGATATCTTCTGTTGTTTTAAGATATTAGGATATATTTAATATGTAGCTATATGCCAAAAATATTGAGAATCAATCTTTTGTCAGTCATCACAATGGGAACAAATCTTGATTATTGTATGATGCAAGGAATAAAAATAGGAAAAAAACTCAACCATTTTAGTTTTTTAGATAAATAATTCTGATTTTTGTGTATGTGTATTTTAAAACATTTTTTCAGAGAAATAATATTATATGCAATAAAAAATTTGATGGTGATTTTCAGTTTAATTTCTTTAACCACAGAGAAGTAATTTTCTTGAGAACCTTTAATGATAGACTAGAAGTCAACCTAGTCCCTTTATAAAAACTCTTTTAATTCTAGAGTTATGCAACCTCGAGTTTGATGTTTTCAAAATCTGGACTGTTTAACTTTATAATATAAATTGAAAAAAATCTATTCAGTATTTTTAAAAGAATATATATATATATTAGAGACTTATGAATTATGACAATAAGAACAGAAATATATTAAGATACGTTCTGTAAAATGTAAGAGATTGATTTATGTACCTAAATTGATTGTTTATAGTTTGTCTATAGGAGCAAAGCATCTTAGAGAATGATGTTTCACAATGGGCAAAACATAGGGGAATGAAGGAGGTACAGTCTTCATGCAGTGATTTAGGATTTGTGAGTATAGTGAATTACAGAGTGGGGATGTAATCCTTAATCCTTGAATTAAAGTTACTTTCTCACAGAAGAAGCAAAGCAGGCACACACACAGGTATCCAACTTAGTAAACAGTTATGCTGTCTAACCTGATCTGGTTATAGAGAACTATACACCTAAGAGGCAAGTAACTAAGATGTCGTATACATGCAGGAATGTTAAGCGGAAGAGCCTAATCTTTTTTTTTTTTTTAATGTTTTTTTTTTTTTTGTACAGACAGAGTCTCACTTTATCGCCCTCGGTAGTGTCGTGGTGTCACACAGCTCACAGCAACCTCCAACTCCTGGGCTTAGGCGATTCTCCTGCCTCAGCCTCCTGAGTAGCTGGGACTACAGGCGCCCGCCACAATGCCCGGCTATTTTTTTGTTTTGCAGTTCGGCTGGGGCCGAGTTTGAACCCGCCACCCTCGGTATATGGGACTGGCACCCTACTCGCTGAGCCACAGGCGCCGCCCAGAAGAGCCTAATCTTAAAGTTAGAGAACCCGAAGGCAGAGGTGGACAAAGTGAAGACCAGGAGTTGCTAAAGGAGAGACCAGTAAGGTCTGCAGATTACAAGTTTGCACATCTTGGTTGAGATTAAAAACAAGTATCAGTTTTGGGATGGCTACTCCTTGCTGTGAGATTATATTACAGTTGCTTAACATTGATGGGACATTCAAAAACGTATCCCTGCCCATGTTGGAGAGATAATAGAAATATTAATTAGAATTAATACACATTTGTAAGAGAATTAAGTGGATAATTGTGCTAGGTTATTTTGGCATCCTGACAAGACTTCATGAGAGAAGTGGAATATTATTGAACTTTAAAAGATAAGAGTGAAACTTTAGAAAATTCATAACCATTATTATTACTTAATATTTTCTTCTGTTGCTTCCTAAGACATAAAGTAAACTTCATGACTTATCTACGTGGGGAAAATGGAAACTCTGTCTTAGACATGTAATTTTCTTAGAATGCGTAATTAGTTGAAATGGGTTAACAAATGTGCCACGCATTTAGTATAATTAATTAGACAAGCACATCTGGGTTTAATTTAACTTGAACATATTCTAAAGCAGGGGTCCTCAAACTATGGCCCGCGGGCCACATGCATTGGTGTGAATTGTATTTGTTTCTGTTTTGTTTTTTACTTCAAAATAAGATATGTTCAGTGTGCATAGGAATTTGTTCATAGTTTTTTTTTTAAACTGTAGTCCAAAGGGGAGGGAGAAGGTGGGGGGGGAGAGGATAAAGGGTGAGATCACACTTGTGGTGCATATTTGAAGGGTCAGGAGAAAACTTCTAAATACGGATCAAAATTGTTTTCACATAGTAAATGAGAAAATATCATGAATGTTATATTAATCAGGTTG
>CAUYRH010158163.1:0-12854 GCA_963574655.1 Perodicticus potto | reverse complement strand
ATGTAATAACTGAGAAAATGCCAGGAAGGCTATGTTAATCAGTTTGATGAAAATAGTTCAGATTGTATATGAAACCAGCACATTGTACCCCTTGATTGCACTATTGTACACAGCTATGATTTAATAATAAAGACAATAAAATAAAGAAAAAAAGAAATGTGCACTTCTTATAGTACTTTTTGTTGAACTTGTCTCATATAATCTGCTTTGTGCAATTCTCTTTGAAAAAAAATTCTCTTGGCAAATAACTTTGAGAAATGATTCATATTATATATATGCCTCAGAGAATCATAATACACAGTGCAATGCTGAAGTCTCTGAGAAGTTCTATAATAAAGGAAAATGGTTGAATTCATTTAACCCAGTTTATTTAAAAAGCAGACACTTTATGTTGCCTATCTTTTGATAGTCGAACTTCTGGGATATATTGTCCTAAAGCACGCAGCAAGGTACCAATGGAGACAACAGGGAGGAAGAAAGGAAACACATTTAATCATCACAACAGCCTCATGTAGTAGATACTAATGTGTTTTTTAAGAGTTAAAAAGAGTCAGGCTCAGAGAGGTAGAATGTCTATTTCAATGTTGTTGACCAGCTGGAAAATGATGTAGGTTATGAATTGGTGTCTTCTTCCTGGCTCTAGGAAGTTGCTGTTCATTCCAGTTCTCTCCACTCTTTCTAAACATTTCTTTCAAGTTACTTTAAAGCCTGGTTTTCTGCAGGACTTTCCCCATGTCTCCAGTTGCACCTGCTACCCAAGCACCCTCTTCTTGTTCTTCACTCCATTCTAAGTCCCTGGTTGTCACTTTTCTTATCTATTGCTATTAGTTTTGATTTCCAGAGTTGCCATATTGAAATTGTGAAGAACTTATCAGCAATCAGTATTAAAGACTATTAAAAAAGAAGACTGCTACACATGCAAAGTAAAAGAAATCTATGAAGCACAATAAATCAGCAACTGAGGATAATACTGGTAGAACCTTTATATCTTTTAAGTATTACTGTAGGCCACACATCTCAACATCTTAAGGAACAGGCTATATGAACTGTATTTAGCACCACTTTGATGCCAAGTATATCTTTGCTCATTCATCACCACAAAGATGTGCTATTTGCAAATAATTGAAATTAATGAGGCAGTACAGCGTTAGTAATAACATGTTCATATATATGCAAATTACATATATGTGTGCATATACACATAATTATATGCATATGTGTATTTATGCTATGCATTAAATACACTAACATATATTACATATATGTGTGCATATACACATAATAACATGCGTATGTGTTGTCATGCTACATTTACATGTACATCTTTGTGTATGTTTACATTTTTGAGTTGTTTTTACATTGACAGTTAAGTAAAAGTGGTTTCCTTGTCAGACTACCTGGCTTTTATTTCTGATTCTCCATTCACTATGCGAATGCGGCAAGTTCAAGGAACTTGCTGTATTTGCTTTCTATTCCTGCTACGGCACAAACTTAGCATCTTACTGAAACACACCATGGATCAGACAACACCGAGGTTTGGGCATGGGTGCATTCCTTCTGGAGGCTTTAGAGAAAAAACTGTTTTCTTCCCTTTTCAGGCTGCTGGGGAGTGACCACATTCTTTGGGTTGTGGCCCCCTCCTCCATCTTCCACGGCCAAGTGCTCTTTCTCACCGCACTTCCCTCTGATGTTTCTTGAACCACAATAAATCGGCAACTGTCTCACTTCCACCTTTGATGATCCTTGTGAGTACATTGGACCCACCTAGATTATCCAAGATACTTTCCCTGCAGTAAGATCCATAATTTAATCACCTCCTTAAAGTCCCTTTTGTCATGAGAAGTAACATATTCACAGGTTCTGAGGATTAGAGCAAGGACATGTTGGCAGGGCCATTATTCTGCCTGCCACATTGTTCTAAGATGTTCCCTTATCAAAATGATGGAGCCCTCATACCAGGATTCCTGTTTAAGAGAATTGAGGTAACTGAGACCATATCTGATATACATTATTAGAAGAAAGTGATGAAATAAAACATTTTTGTGGAACATGTTTAGAACAAGGCTATGGAAAAATTTAAAGCTATTCTTAATGTAAGATTGGAACCAAAGCAACATAGGTGATTAGAAAAAAAGTTCTCATTGTTGTTCTCCAGAAAAGTTTGTATTGCTGAAAACAGAAAAGGGATTTTTCTTAATCTCTTTGAAGGATTAAAAGTCGACTTCATGTCATGATGCCAGTAAAGTCAATTAGTAGTTTTTGCCTGCAGTGCTGTGTTAAGAAGGAATCTGCAGCTCAGCAGGAGGCAGAGTCCTGCATGCCAGTTATTGCCACCTTTATTCCACCTTTATTCCACTGGATTGATGAAAATAGGTGGCTGCAGATTATTTTCTGTGCTGTAATAATCTGAGAAAAACTATCTTCTGGTTTTGAGGCATAAAGAGTGTAGCAAAGCTTTAAATTGAGTCCCATGGAGAGAAGTCTTTAAGAAAACATGTTAAGTATTGATCATTAAATCATTGATTAACTCTGCCTTTGGTAACTAATTTGTATTTATTTTACTCAATATTTATTACAGTTTGTTATTATTTGCCTCAAAATAAATCCCATGCAGGGGTATTCAACCTGCTGGCCTATGGGCTACATGCTGATTTTGTGAGGATGTCTTTTTCTTATTTGTGGTATTGGATATCACAAAATGTATACATGAATCTTTTTTTGGATAATCAGCTTTCATTATTGTGTGTGAGTTTCCCATATGCCAGGCAATGTACTAGGCATACACTGATCAACCCAAGGCAATATGACTCCTCTCCTCAATGAGCTTGTACTTTATTGGAAATTATAGGAATTAATTGAATAATAAAACAAATAAATGAAAAAAAAACTCTAGCTGTGATAAGTGCTAGGGAAGAAGGCTATTGGAGCAAGGGCAGAATGTAAGAGGGGAGTTTTACCCAATTACGATGAATAACAATTAACTAGATGAAGGCCCAAGAACAGATAGGTAAGGGCAAAACAAAATTCCAGGAGGAGGTAGTAGCAGCATGTGCAAAGGCCCTGCAAAGGCCCTGCGGTGAGGTGGATAGTGGGGAAGGACGTTCTCTTGGGCTGGAACATAGAAAGCCAATAGTAGAGTGATACCTGATGAGTTTTTTAAAAGCTTTTAAAAGAAAGGATAAGTAATAGAGATAAGACAAGAAATTTTCTGAGAATAGTGGAAAGATGATATGGGGTGAAAGGTGATTACCTGATAAAGTGAGTTTCATTGACAGAACGCTCTTTTCTTACAGCTCTTTAATGCCTGCAACCTAGATCTTCCACAATACTTCTCTTGTCTTACTGGGTCTCCTAACCCACACCATAAGGGATACCATACCGTGTGTAGAAGTCACAGGGTCCCTTCAGTTGCCAGTATGGTGGAGGAAGTGAGTCATATTTTATCCTGTTTGGAACTATTAGTTGGGGAATAGCTAGAATTATCCCCACCAAGAACCCTCCCAACTCTGTGACTCTGAGGATGCTGACAGCCAAGACTGTGCAGGTAGGTCAGAGGGTAGGAGGAATCCACATAGAAGAAAAAGTTAAACACTGATCTTGGTGAGAAAAATGCCTAACTCATTTTACCTTCAGCTATTGACCTGTCTTCCGGACAGAGCAGGCAGTAGTACTGAGATTTCATTTGCCTTAATATGTAAGTTTACAGAAAAGATTTGCCTCTTTAATTGTCACAAAGACAATTATATAGTACAAATCCCAGGAAATAATTTATGTGGAATCACTTTTCATAAGATCATAAAATGTTTATCAGCTTGCCCGAGATAAACTAATAAAAGTATTGTGTTGAAAATGCACTGTTTTTCTTCCTATTTCAAGGTGTGTTTTTTATAAATATTAGGGGAAAAAATGTTCAGGCAAACGAGTATTTAACATTACAAATCTATATTCTTGTATTTTGATTCTCTGGGTTCTAAAATGTACAGAAATTAAATTTCTTTCTTTCCCTCTCTGCCTTCTTGCCTTGCTTATGTATTTCTCAAGAGCCTACCATGTTCCCAGCATAATAATCAGTGATGGAGAAATTCGTAATCACCAATTAATTCACCATCATGTGAGGGACTCAGGAAAAAAAAACCAACAATTGGAAAATCAAGTGCCAAGTGCTTGAATAAAGATGCATTAGGGAGCTTTGGCCGTGAGGTAAAGGCAGGCTCTGTCTGAGGGGGGTGGGCATAGCACAAGTCTCTGCAGGGCAGTGACTGGCACTAGAGCTGGTAACCAAAGATTCTGCTCCCCAGGCAAAGGAACCAGAACATTCCGTGCAGGACAAAGGAACATAAGCAAAAGGCTAAAGGCCCAAAAGAAAAATGCCAGGGAATAGCAAATCATTCGATTATTTTAAGCTTCTTAGTAATTCAGTGGTTCATCATCTATTTTTTGGAATGAAATCAAAGATAAAAAATGAAAAAAAACAACAAAACCTGTTGATATCTTATGTTAGAACTGGTTTAAGTCTAAACAGTCTTTTTGTTCTGGATTGATCAGTATTCAATCTTAATTGCCCAGTTTATTAATAATATGAGAAGGAAGTTTTCTGGATCTTTAAAAAATTAATTTAAAATATTTTTTAAATTGACACATAAAATTATATTTATTTATCATGCACAACATGATGGGTTTTTTCCTTTTATTAAGTCACATACACATACATCATGAATACATTTATGCATTTGTGGGGTACAATGTGTTGATTTTTTTATACAATTTGGAGTGCTTACATCAAACTAATCAACATAGCTTTCACCTCATTTACTTAATTGTTGTGTTAAGACATTCATGTTCTATTGATAGATTTGACTTGTACCCTTGCAATATGCTCCACAGGTGTAGTCCCACCATTTACCCTCCCTCTATCAAACCTATCCCCTCCCCTCCAAACCCCCTCCATTTCTCTCCTTCATCCTGGGCTATAGTTGTGATCTATCTTTCAAAAGAAAGTATGAATAATTATAAATTGGTTTCATAAAAGTACTGAGGACACTAGATACTTATTCTTCTGTTCTTGAGATACTTTACATAAAGAATATGTTCCAGCTCCATCCATGTAAACAAAAGAGGTAAAGTCTCCATCTCTTTTAAGGCTGCATAGTATTCCATGGTATACATATACCACAATTTATTAATCCATTCATGGGTTGATGGGCACTTAGGCTTCTTCCATGACTTGGTAATTATGAATTGCCCTGCAATGAATGATCTGGTGCAAATATCTTTGTTGCAATGTGACTTTTGGTCTTTTGGATATACACCTAGTAGAGGAATTGCAGGATCAAATGGCAGGTCTACTTTTAGATCCCTGAGTGTTCTCCAAACTTCTTTCCAAAAGAAACATGTTAATTTGCATTCCCACCAGCAGTGCTAACAAAAATTGACTCTCACTGGACAAAAGACTTAAACTTAAGACATGAAACTATAAAGATTCTTGGAGAGAGTGCAGGGGAAACACTTGAAGAAATTGGCCTGGGAGAAAACTTTTTGAGGAGGACCTCCCTGGACAATTGAAGCAACACCAAAAATACATTACTGAGATCTGATCAAACTAAAAAGCTTTTGCACTGCCAAGAACACAGTAAGTAAAGCAAGTGGACAGCCCTCAGAATGGGAGAGGATATTGGCAGGTTATGTTTCTGACAAAGGTCTGATAACCAGAATACACAGACAACTCAACCTTATTAATAAGAAAAGAACGAGTGATCCCATTTCATTGTGGGCAAGAGACTTGAACAGAAGCTTCGCTGAAGCAGACAGGCGCAAGGTTTACAAACACATGAAAAAATCCTCATTATCCTTAATCATCAGAGAAATGCAAATCAAAGTCACTTTGAGATATCATCTATCTCCAGTAAGAGTAGCCCACATAACAAAATCCCAAAACTATGGATGTTGGTGTGGATGTGAAGAAAAGGGAAGACAACATGATGTTTTAAAGAATACTTACACTGCGGAATGACATCTACCTAATTAACATGTGCTTTACCTTCTGCAATTACTTTTGTGAAGAGAATACTTTACACCCATTCTTTTTAACACTTTTAAGAATATGATATTTTGGGTGGTGCCTGTGGCTCAGTGGGTAAAGCCCCATATGGTGCCAGCCCCATATACCAAGGGTGCCGGGTTCAAACCCAGCCCCAGCCAAACTGCAACAAAAAAATAGCGGGCACCTATAGTCCCCAGCTACTTGGGAGGCTGAGGCAAGAGAATCGCCTAAGCCCAGGAGTTGGAGGTTGCTGTGAGCTGTGTGACACCACGGCACTCTATTGAGGACGATAAAGTGAGACTCTGTCTCTCCAAAAAAAAAAAAAAAAAATACGATATTTTGTTAACTATAGTCACTCTATTGTACAACATATCTCCCAAATTTGTTCCTCTTATCTGAAACCTCCTGTCCCTTGATTAACATCTTCCCTTTCCTTCTTCCTTTCCCCCACAACCAGCTTAGTAACTATCACTCTACTCTCTGCTTCCATGAGATCAACATTTTTAGATTTTATATGTGAATGAGATCATGTGGTATTTGTTTTTGTGTGTGTCCGTATTTCATTTAACATTAGGTCCAACAGGTTCATCTACGTCATCACAAATTACAAGATTTTCTTCTTTCCTTATGACTGAAGAGTATTGCTTTGTGCACATTATAGTTATTTAGTGCTCTTTGTGCCCTTGTTTTAAAGTGGTCCCCTTTACTGAAGTTATGATGATAGTCGTCTAAATTACCTTCTGAAATATTTATTTTATTGCCATCCATATTTACATCAACAATCAACTATAATTATGTGTATGTGAGTGTACGGTATGAGCTGGAGGTCAATTTTTTTTCTACATTGTCTCTAGTTTTCCTAGCACTACTAATTGAAAAGATCATCTTTCCTCATTACTCCAAAGTGTGCTACCTTTATTATAAACCAAGTATCTCTCTCTCTCTCTTTCTCTCTCTCTCCTCCCTCTCTCTCTAGAGTCTTACTCTGCTGCCCTAGGTAGGATGCCATAGTGTTATAACTCTCAGCAACCTCAGACTTCTGAACTCAAGCAATCTTCTTGCCTTATCCTCCCCAATAGCTGGAAATACAGGTGCCCTATACCTCACCCATCTAGTTTTTTTTTTCTTTTCTATTTTTAGGCTAGATGGGTGTTTTGCTCTTGCTGGGGCTGGTCTCTAACTCCTGAGCTCAAGCAATCCACCTACCTCGGCCTCCCAGAGTACAGATTACAGGCGTGAGCCACTGTGCTGACTTTAGTTTAATTTTCTATTCAGCTACTTTAGATAATTTATTCACTTAAATTGGAAGGAGTGTGGCTATATGGTTGAAATCTTCTTTTAATTTATATATCGCTTCCTACTAAGTACTTGTGTATTGTCCTGAGGATTGTTATATCAGTTATACTCTTCTGTTGTCTCTAGAATAATAAGATGTGAGCGTTTTATTCTACCTTTTCTACTCTGTAGAGAGGATTTTAGTACTGTGTCTTTGAAAAACAAGCTTATTCTTCATGCTTAGATCATTGTTCATTCCTAATTAACAAATTAATGCCGTTTCTCCCTTTCCTTGCCAGTTGTTCTGAACGTCTTTTTCTACTTTTAAATTTATTTCTTCTCTATATTACCTCTTTGGTAAGAAAATAAAGGCAATTTGTTAATAAATTTCTCAACTTAATATCTTCATAAAAATGTACCACATACTTTTTTTCTTCCTATTCAGTAAGACTGATATTTATTGTTCTCTCACTAAGTGTGCTCTTTGACTATGATTAACAATGAACTTTATGTTAGCAATTCTAGAAGAAAGTATATTTCTATACTATATTTATCTAAAAAGAATCAACTCAATAAGAAATGAGACGTATGTGAGATAATCACATGTTAATTAGCTCAATTTAATCATTTTACCTGGCATATGTATTTCAAAATACCAACATGAATACATACATATAGTTTTTGACAATTAAAAAATAAATAAACCCAATAAAGAATTATTAACAATTTCAGATAAAATTAAAGATAGATAAACTCTCTGGAATGTTTTGGGTGGTTGCTACCTAATTTTTTAATTTAAATCTGATTTACAGAAGTGTGATTTACACAGAACAAAATTGAACTACTTTTATTGTAAATTTCAATGTGTCTTAACATAGTGCTCTAATAGCTGCTATAATCAAGATATAGAACAGATATAGTATCCAAGAAGTTTTCCCATTGCCCCTTGTAATCAACCTTTCTCCTCCACCACCAGTCACAGAAAACTACTAACATGTTTTCTGTTTCTATTGTATGCCTTTTGTGATAATGGCGTATAAATGGAATCATAAAGTACGTAGCCCTTGAGTCTGGCTTCTTTCACTTGGAATAATTCATTTGATAGTCATCCACATTGTTGCATGTACTAGTGGTTCATTCCTTTTTATTACTGGATGGTATTTCATTGCAAGGATGGACCACAATTCTTTTTGTATCCACTCATAAACTGAGGGACATCTGAACTGAGGGGGTTGTTGAATTATATAGTAAATATCTGTTTAACTTTATAAAAAACTGCCAGTCTACTTTTCAAAGTAGCTGTACCATTTTGCATTCCCCCCAGCAACATTTGAGAGCTGCAGCTGCTCTGCATTCTCAAAAGCACCTGGAATAGTCAGAATTTTTAATTTAGTTTTATCCATTGTAATAGATGTGTGGGTATCTCACTGGGGTTTTAATTTGAATTTCCCTAATGAGTTACGATATTGGACATTTTTTAAATCTTCCTGCTGGTAAGCTTAAGACTTGGTCCATTGCATCATGCTGAATAATAAATGAAATAAAATAAAATTATAAGCTCTTTGAGAGAAGACTGTACCTGGTTACTTAGACATGACTATGAGGGCTGTGGAACAAGTTCCATAACTATTTGTGTATATTAGCCAGGGGCCAGTGGGTGTGAATATAGCCTTAGGTAATCTCTGTCTACATGGCCCTTGTCTTAAGCTAGAGTTGCTTAAAAACCAGTGCTTGAGAAGGGCTTGCATATAGTCACTCATTTTTTGAACTTATCCCAAAGGATAGAGTCAGAAGTGGGGGAAGATGAAACAAAGATTGCAAAGTATTATTGAGCTGATCACTTCTGGGTCAGATGTACCTCAATTCAGAGTCAAGGCTTGGCTTTCCTGAAGCAACTGTGATGACATTATTTTTTATTTCCTTTCATCTTATTTTTTTTCCTTCTTCTCCCCCCCCTTTCCTTCATCCTTCCTAATTTCCTTTCCATTCTCCTATTGTAACTGTCAGGAGAAATGTACAGTAAAGAGTGAAGGATTGCTTTATTGTCCAGAAAAGAGAAAAAGAGCCCACTTCTCTTAACATCATGATTCCTAAGTCTATGAGAACTTTGAGGGAAAAAATGTTTTATTCTTAATTTGTACACATGTCCAGTCTATGCAAGGTGCTGGAATATAGTGGTTGCTCAAAGACTATATTTTGAATAAGTGAATGTATGAATGAGGATTTAGGCTGCTCCCAGATCACTAGAAGTTTGTCCCTTTTATCTATCCAGATAAAGATAAAACTATAGCATTAACCATGCCAAATCTTGCACTCTTACAGGTTCCCAAAACATTGTTCTTGAATATTTATCATTCTTGCTATTATTATATGAAGTGCAGACTTTACAACCAAGTCACCACTCCATGAATGTAGTGCCTTCTCCAAGGCTCTCAAAAACATCTCATTTTATATCAGAATAGAATCTATGGAAATTTCTGAGTTACATTTGCATCTGAAACCTACCTAATAAACCAAAGTTCCTCTTCCTATAATTCAAGCTCCATGACACTGGTTTTACTCACCCAGGTCTGTGAACGATGATCTATCCTCCCAAGTTAGTAATATTAATTCAAATTTATATGGGTAGGCTTTCAACATATTTCCCATTCAGAGCCGCATTCTTCTTCTATGGCCTGTATATAAACAACAGCTTTGGTTATAAATGTCTCCCAGTGAACCAGCACTCCAGATGATAGAAATGAAACTTACTGTGTTTCTTACAAAATTCTGACATGAATCTCACCAATCACAATGACATGCAGCTGAGCAACTCTATTTGGCTTTGCAACTGGTGTTTTATCATTCTAAAGTGAGTTGGTAAGAATTAAAAGATGTCTGATCTGGTAACTTTTTTTTTTTGTTTTTGAAAAAGTGAGACTCTGTCTCCCTTGATAGAGTGCTATGACATCACAGCTCACAGCAACCTCAAATTCTTGGGCTCAAGCAATCCTTTTGCCTCAGCCTCCCAAGTAGCTGGAATTACAGGTGCCTGCCACAACACCCAGCTATTTTTAGAGATGAGGTCTCACTCTGGCTCAGGCTGGTCTTGAACTTGTGAACTCAGGCAATCCACCCTCCTCAGCCTCCAAGAGTTCTAGGATTACAGGCATAAGCCATCACTTCTCGGCCTTATGGCTAAGATCAAGTGTACAGGAATGAGTCACCATATTTTTAAGAGGGTGAGCTGAATATTATCAAGCAAATATATTCTTGACTGCTAGGGAGATGAAGGAGGGACCAGTTCACTCTTTAGAAGTGATCATCTTCTACTTTGACTAACAATAATAATTGGTAATCCTGTTTTTAAAAGGAAAGGAAAGGAGGGCATTAGAAGGTATGTTTTTTATTATAAAGCGCCTTTCAACTTTGTTATTTCTCTTTGTTGTTTTCATATCCCACTTTTTTGTCCTTTTGGTATTTGACCCTCTTGTCTGTGTCAATTGAACAATTTGACAGAGACAATTTAATTTGCATAATACCATTGCTCATAGATAAAATGAAGAAATGGGGTGCCAATTTGGTAGTTGGTAGAATACCCAGTCTCTCTCTCTCTCTCTCACTCACTCATACACAAACTACACTGAATCCTGTTCCTAACATTGGCATAACAACTTAGCTTGCAAAGCCTTCCCACAACCCTTGTGCATCTCATTTCATCCCTGCCACATATGGATAGGTAGCCCTCATAACCATTTCAGCTGAGGAAGTTCGTGCCTGGGGAGATTTGGTACACATTGTCCTACTTTTGGCATGATGCTCTTCCAGTCTACTTGTGGGGGATAATACAATCATCCATCTCAAATGGTTATTGTGTGTATTACATGAAATAATACACAGAGAGCACTTGCCATATAGTCTGGCATATAGCAAGAGCTGGGTAAATAGTAGCTATAATTGTGAATGTCCTAGAGGAAACACATATCATACCAAAACCTTTGTCCCTTTCACAGTCCTCTGTGATAGATACATCTTCACGAGACACTTTTTGCTAAAGGGCATTCCTCTTATTCAGCCTTAAAATAGTGCCACTTTCTAAAACCACAAGAATCTTACATTTTTAACACAGATTTTGTGTGCCAGTCACCTACCTAAAAAGACAAGTTGGCCATATCTAGTTTTTAATGTAGAAATCCGTATTAAGAGAATGAATACTGCAAACTTTTATAAAACTCACTATTTACTATTATCATATCTCCATTTGAAATTATGACATTTATGGTTTTTACATTTTTATAAGAAAATAGATCATAATACCTGTCTCAGTTAGGCTCCTTAGGAAGCAGACCCTGAAATAGAGGTCAGCGTGTGGGAAGCTTGTTGAGGAATGTCCTTGGGATCAACATCTGTGGGGGAGAGAGAAGCAGGGCTGGCAGAGAGAATGTTGCACCAAAACAGGCCCTCAGTTGGCACCTGATGACTGTCAGAGATGACCTGTGTAGGCCATTGGGCACTCTCCCCTCCCAGTCATTCCATGCCCACTCTCTTTGACTGAAGGCTTGGCCTACAGAGCACCTCAGCTGAGACTCAAGCCACCAGGACTCCCAGCAACTGACCTGAGGGGGAGACCACTACAAGACAGCTCCTATTCCGTGTCCCTTCTGAATCTCTCTCATGTGCTTGTTTATTCTTGATGCTTTCTTGACCTCATTCTCAGAGACATGGCACAGAATGACACTTTAGTTGCTTTTGTTTTGTATTTGGCACTGTGGTTTTATCATCATTGATTTTCACTCTTTACCTTTAAAGATAGTAGGCTTAGGAGTTTTTAAAAGCCACAAACTGGACTTGTTTCCAACTAGTGGTCATAATTTGGGTTAAGGCCACGAATCTTGGCCAGAAACAAATGGCACTCTCAAATGGAGATAAGCAAGGAGACTTTAATGAAGGGACTATTCCGAAATGTATGATGAGTGGCAAAACCCTGTGTGGGTAGCAGTGAGAAGCCTGGCAAAGCTGGTAAAGGTCACAGAAACTGGGGAAAGCTGAGCCATTAATAATCTGGTGATCCAGCAGGGAGGAAGCAGGCTCAGTAGATGTCCTGATCTCATTCCTGCCTCCTCCTTATTTCCTATTGGTGCCACTGATTCACTGAACATGCCAGAGGCAAGCAGATTGGTCAAGCTGGGGAGGCACTCCTCATAGGCCAGCCTTCCGGGCACATAGGAGGGTAGAAAAGTGCGAAGTAGCAAATGGAAGGTACCCTTTTATGGCCTTATGCAATTTCCAGTGTCTTCAAAGTTTGTAACATTCATTTCAGTATTTTGAGGCATTTTATATAGAGTCAACTCTAGTTCATGTCATCCTTAATGGCTTCCATTCCTTCCCTCTACAAATCAGAAGGTTATTTTTATTTTTATTTTATTTATTTATTTTTTATTGAATCATCGCTGTGTACAATAATTCAATCATGGGGTACAGTGTGTGGGCTTCAGATACAATCGGAGATATTTTCATCAACCTGATTGCGATAACATTCAAGAGACTTTCTCATTACTAT
>CAUYRH010158157.1:0-15774 GCA_963574655.1 Perodicticus potto | reverse complement strand
AATCTGTTTTGTTCTATAGGACTCGATGAAGGCACTGGTTATTTTACCAAGGCTTTGGCTGGAATAGCATTCACAGAGATACCCAGACTGCATTAAGGAATTAAAGTTGACTTTATAAGGCCAAAAAAAAAAAAAAAGCCCTTTTGGAAAACCAGCCAGATACATGTCAATATCATTTCCTGATCTGTGGTAAGTAATGAAGGTCACTTGATGAGAGTTCTGGGAATTGAATTGTGCTTGTGGACCTCAAGAAAAGAGGAATTTACCCAATGCATACAGATACATAATGGCACAGATGAAACCTAAGATCATGAAAAGCTTTCAAGAAAGTCCAGCCTGAGATTCCTTATAAAAGTTTCTAGCAAAGCCAATTTTAAAGGAAAGAGCATAGATGGCTAATAATTAATTATTCTTACTGCACTTTATGCAAATAATCAGACCCAGTACACCAAAGGTACACTTTATTTTGGCAACCAAGTTAGTTCTGCTATACTTTGTCTTTAGTAAGGAGAGAAGCTGGAGAGAGAGAAAAATGGTTTAATGGAAAAAGAGGCTGTGACCAACCTATATTAAATCCCAGCCTTGTATATAATGTCAACTCATAAAATGAGACATAACTGTTTTACTAAACTAATCTGTTAAATGTGACTACTGTGTCTATTTAGATACCTCAAGAAAAATTAAAAATTAAATACAGGCCTTACCACTAGTGTTATTCAAAGAAGCCACTGTCAATCCACTGTAATTTAGCAAGAACTCCTAAAAGACTTGGAAAGACTGACAAAAGCCCTAGAAAGAATAGCAAGGAAAATCTCCACTGAGGTGTTTAACTGTCTTCTGTTTAGTCTTTTGTATCTGTACATCCTTTCTCTCTAGAGAATCAATGAGACCATGTCTAGGTCTAGAATCAGCAACTGGTCTCCATGAAACCAAGGTAGAAAGGACTTTCCAGCATCCCATCCTTACCACACATACAGCAGTGACAGTGAAAGGAATCCTCACCTGGAGTCATCACAGCTGGATGAATAGAATTTCACTGCCCCATAGGAATTAAAGGTAACTTGTAAGACAATCAATATGCTCTGTTCCAGCCACATACTGGGAGCTGGCTGATCAATGCATGGCTGAAGCCTGAGGGAACTCCTCAAGGGACTTGTCTTAATTGGATTTTTGGACTTTGGGAAAAGGGGGGGAAATGTCTCAGGGAAAAGTAAAAACTCATAAGTATATTAGCCCACCACCATAGTACTATTAAGGCCTGAGTAGAGAGCCCAAGAAAAGCCACAGTCCTTAAGACCTCAGTACTAAAATATCAGCATATGCAGAAACAAGCTGATATTGAGAACACAAATTAACACAAAATATGATCGATCTGGGGATCCCACTACAGTTTTAGTGGAAGAAGGAGCCTGATCAACTCCTTGGACATTAGATCGCCAGCAGGTCTATTGAGAAGTGTGTGAGAGTGTGTACATGTGGTGTGACTGAAAGAACTCTGAGGGTGGAGTTGGACCTCCCTTCACAGGGTCTAGGGAAGTGTTGGTTTGCCTCTTATGGCTAAATGGCAGCTCAAGTGGGAAATCGAGGCTGCCCTGGTTAATAAATGGGTTGGAATTGTATGCATGTGAATGCTTGGAGAATAACTGAGATGGGTAACAAGAGGTGGGGTTTTGTCCCCCCATTCATTGGTGAAACTAAAGTGTGAGTGTGCCCTTCTTCCCTGCTCCAAATTTGTCCCTGGCTATTCTGAGAGAAACTGGAAGTTCCAGGTATTCCACCTCATTTAGTTTTATGTCTGTCTTTGGTAGCATCCACATGGCCATGTAGGACTTCGGGCAAAATGCAAAGATATTAGAAAGGATGTTGTTGTACTAAAATTTCTTCAGCAAGTGTTTGGTCTCAGGAAATTGAGAATTGAGCCCGAAGACCACAGATCAGTGATAATGTGGCATATTTTTGGACTGAGGGACATGCAGAGGAAGTGGAGAGTGCCAGAGCTATTGGCAGAAGGGCCATGCCTTGGAATGTGTTGTGGTTCAGGAAGTCTGGTGAGCTCTTCATGGCCCTTGAAAATTTGGGGGACAGAGTGCAAAATCTCATACTACATGAACCTGTATCCATATAAACAACAGGTGCATAAGATGAACAGCCTCTGGAAGGGAAGAGGAGGCCCAGGTCAGAGGTTCCTCTTTTCTAGGGGTAAATAATTAGCCCTGAGAGATATTTTTCACCAGGACTTGGTAGATGGAAAAATACCTTTAAAAACTGAAGGGGTGTTTGCTGCAGTTTTTGTCTGGGGAGAGGATTAGGGTGTGTGCTCCTTAGTCAGGGTGGAACCATCCAAAATGTTTGTAACTGCTTTGTTCATAACCTTGCTGACCCTCAGAGAGTTTGTGCCTGGAGATGGGAGTCTGACGTCTGAACTCGCCTGAGACTGAAAAACGGAGGTTTCCTGTCCAGCCCTGAATGGGAAAAATTAATGGTATTACATACCCACTATCAGCCCCTTCCCAGTGACACAGATGAATCAAGCATTTGATTCCCCAAAAGACCAGTGGGGAATATAATAACCAACCCAGCAAGAAGACTCCTAAAGGCCCCTAACTGTCTCAGCCTGAGTCCCTGCACATCTCAAACCCCCTCCCCAGGGCAAATTCCGAGAACAGGTTTCAGAATAGAACAAGGAAGTTCTCTGAGTTCCCTTAGCCATGGCTAAAACAATGGTGAAAGCTTACTCAAGCAAAGTTTCCCAAGCTACTGAGCTTCCCAAGCTGTCCCCGTGCCAACCGCCATGCTGTAGCCCACTGACTGTCACTGTGCCATGAGCCAACCACCATGTTCCGCTTCTGTACTTGCCTGCTTGCCACATCAGAACAGAAAGGGTATAAAAATCAGCCTGTGCCTTTCTTCACCGCCACCCACTCCTTGGAGTGGCGGTCCCCTGCTTAGGTGTAATAAATCACCATCTGATTTGTACATGAAGTGGGGTCCGAGTTTTTTCTAATAGGTGGCAATGGGTACAACAAAAGGATAAGTAAAACCCATAGGTTTTGGCTTAGATATTATTAGACCAGAAGTTTTAGGGGAGATTTTAATTGTTATACTCCTTGTGAATTCTATCCCTGGCCTTTTAACTTTTTGGAGAATCTTGTCATTTTTATTTTTCCTTATATCTTTTGATTTGATACATTTCTGGGATTAACTATATCTTAGTGATTAATAATTTTGTTTTCCATTTATACCTTTACTTTCAGCAAGGAAGAATGTAGGCATTCATTGAAACACTTAAACAGAAGAAAATATAGACGGTATATCCACTTTCAAAGGAGTTGAATTTGTGCCTGCAGAAACCTCTCTGGTTTTTTTTGTTCATTTCCAGATTAAATTTTATTATTGACATTTACAACATATTATCCACTTATCTCTTCTCCACTAATGGCTAGTTTAAGTAGGCTGTAGTTCTATCTTTCTGCAGAATGAACTTTTCAGATTATGTTATTAGATTTCTGGAACCTGCCTGGCAAAGGTTATTAGAGACCCTGGGAGTAGACTGTGCAGGGTGGGAAAGGAAAGATGGGAAACAGCAGGATCAGGAGAGATTTCCTCAATAAGAACAGCAATCTCAGCTTCATTGCACAGCTTTATATACAGCAGTTTGAAAGTATGATCTTGTCATAATTGCATAACTTCATTAAAAACAGCCTAGGGGGCAAAATATCATCCTCAGCAGTTTGTTGTGACCAAAGGGGCATGGCTACAATCTAATCTTGTTCAGAAAACAGCCATAACAGGAAAACCACTGAGGCCAGGTTAGCACTCTGTCCTTGACTCAAGTATATTTCCTCAAATTGAGCAGCCTTGAGTCCCAGGAGGTCGGCTTCCAACAGCTCCACCTTCTCTTCTTTCTGAGTGCTTGTGGTGAAGATTAGCCTTTAACCATTGGACTGCTGTGAAGGCTGTCCAAAACCATTATCCCCAATCCAATAAGTTCATATATCACAGAAGTGAAAGATGCTGATGGTATAAGTTAGTAAATAATTGCTTTATGGCCTTGACTACCTCTTGTGTGACATCTGTAAATGGGCATTTTGAATAGACTGGATTTACAAATGCAAGGCAGCAATATCTACTTAAAATTATGAGTAGAAAATTATCTACTTAAAAAGACCTACAAGTGGTGATGGGCACTATCCCAACTCCACTCAGTGGCATTATATTTACAGGCAGTAACACGGATCCACTCAAACTCTGCTTGACAGAATAGAGGAGATGGGCCTTAAGGGCTCCAAATTGTTGTCCTAGAAGCAAGACTACCTCCTCAAGAGCATTAAGTTTTTCCTCAATTTTATAATCGATCTTTTCCTGAATGCCAAAAGTAGTTGAGACATTTTTAGAAAGAACATTTACATACTGAGCAGTCTGTATAGATTAAGTAAGGCCTACAACAGCAATAGTGGCTGTGGCTACAGTAGTTACAAGGGCAATAATTTCAGCAATTAATATGCACCAAAACGCTTGAGGAGTTTTAGCTGCTCAACTAATAGCTGCAAAACTTGATATCCAGGATCAGCATACCAAGTGCCATTCACATGTACTGGAATCATAACAAAAGTGGGCTGCTGCAGAAAAACAATATCCTGGTACTTCTGGGTGCTAAAAAGACAGTTATTGACAACATACTCATACTCCATAACCATGCAGCCTTCCTCTGGAAAAATATGAGGTTTCATTGCAATGTTCAAATGACCTGTTTAAAAAAAAAAAAAAAAAAAAACATGGTGGTGTTTTACACATGCCTTGAGATACAAGGTTTGCTTATTAGCCTTTTCCTCCACAGTAGGATGTGTGAAAGTTATTGGATCAGCAGCAGCCGCAACTTGCCAAAGCCCAGTTTGCAACTGACCTCCAAAGGTGGACAAAATTGTCATAGTCCTGTCCCCAGAGGCCCCTCCTTATTGGAGAAGCTGCCCCACCACTGAGAGCAACAAAGAAGGAGGCCTGGCTTTATTCATAACAGCCAAAAAGGTATGGGACCAGTCATACACAGAAAAGGAGGTCCCAAAAATCATGTGGATAGATCCATGGGTATAAGAACAAGCTCTCCACAGGGGGAAGTCATCTAAAGAATGTTCATGCCCTAGTAATGGGGATGGAGGTAAAGAGGCTGGGGGAGATACTCCCACTGTGATGGCTTGCATCTGTGGGAACCCGTAAAAAGTCATGCTCCACTCAGAAAAAGGAAGTATTGGATTGGAGCCAGAGGAAGTTAACCTGTTGCGGTGGCCCATAATCTTGCACAGTTCCATGGCTAGCTGTAAACAGCCTGTGTGATTCACCCGATGAGTCATACACAGAGGAACTTGCACAGATGACCCAGTATAATTATAGAGGGTTCATTGAGTAACAATGGGCTCCCCATCAGGGAGTCCAAACAAAGGGGTGTTATTGACAAAGACTGGCACATTGGGATCACCCCCAAGCAACAGGGTGAAGAAGAAGGGTATCAGGGAAATAACATACCCACAAAAAAGGTGGTCAGGCATAGGCACTGTAACCTGCCTCTGGACTAGGTCCTCTGCCTGAGAGTTCAACTGCTGCACTTGTCCCCAGGTGGGGAGTGGGATGACTGGGTTCTCTGAGATTGTCTGGAGGGCCCCTTGGCTGCATGGTCTCAGTGAGGGGGAGCAAGATCCTAGAGATTAATTTTATTGAGAGAGGGAATCATGCGACTGGGGTTGCTGCAAGGGAATGCCCACCACCTTGATGAGCCTCTCTGGAAGCCAGCAGGGTCCATTCACAATCTCTGTAAAAACATAAACATGCCCTTGTCCCCAAATGAGCACCAGGTTGGGGTGAAAAAACTGTCCTGTGAGGGATTCTTTCCACTTAACCAAGGGGAAAGAGCCATGACATGGATGCCAAAAGCAATCCTTGGCCAACTGGCCTTTCTGATCCAATGAAGGAAAATTAAGGACAAATAGGGCATTAGAGAGATAGTTCTGAGGTGTTAGTGGATACAACTAACCCTTTTTAATTTTTTCCAATTGGAGCTTTAAGTGAGCCCACTCCATAATGCCTTGGCCCTGAGGATTGTAAGGAATACCAAAAGAATGGTAGACAGAAAACTGTTCCATAAAAGAATCAAGGGCCTTGGCCATGTAGGCAGGGGTCTTGTCTGTTTTGATAAACTTGGAAACTCCAAGAACAGAAAAACAATGCAAAAGGTGTGCTTTAACAACCTTGGATAGCTTCTCCAGAATGGGAAGAAGTCACAAGAAACCCAGAATAGGTATCTACACAAACATGCATGTAAGCAAGTTTACCCCCCACCCAAAAAATGAATGGCATCCATTTGCCACAACTGCCCAGACATGAGGCCCTGAGGATTAACCACATAATGGGGTACTGGAACATGAGGTAAGCAATAAGAACATTGCTTTACAATCTGTTAGGCTGCTTCTCACGAAATACTAAACTGCAGATGCAGGATATATGCATTTTGATAGTGAATGGAGTGAGATGCCTGGGCCTTATCAGTCATAGACAACATGACCAAGTCCACTTGACAGAGAGAATCAGCAATGGCATTGCCTTCAGCTAAAGATCCAGGCAAAGGGGTATGACCGTGAAGGTGATCAACATAATAGGGTGCAGACCAGGCACGTAAAGTGTGCTGAACCAGTAACAAGAGTGTTTGAAGAGCTGAGGGGTCAGTTCTGGCTTCCTCCAAAACCTGCAAACAGTGAAAAACCCAATCACTATCAGTGTAAAGATTTAGGAGACAGGAAGACTTTTGAAAATTCAAATGAGCAGAAGCTAGCTTGACCCTTTGGGCAGAAGAGAAAGAAGTACAACAGGTAAACGTTTGACCGTTTAAACTGAAGCAGCATACCCAGAAGAGGAACCATCAGTAAATGCAAGGTCTGCATGATGATGTAGGACAGCAGAATGAAGGTGAGGAAAAGTTGGTGCAAGAATGAAAGTAACATGGATCCAGGGTAATGATAAGTAATCTGGTCCATAAAACTGGCAAAGGCATGCTGGCAAGCAGTAATAAACTGCCACAATTGACTCACTTGGGACTATAATAAAATGAGGATCAGTCCTGCACAGTTGATGTGCATGGGTGTGGGGGACAGTGATGAGTTGAGCAACTACATCAGGATAAGGGGACAGCATTCAGTGCCAAGAAAACAGCAAATGCAGCCATTCGATAGGGACTTCCTGCCAAAAATCACCAGTAGGAAACAAGGAAATATCCAAAACTATAAAAGTTAGAGGAGAGCCATAATCTATTCGAACAACCCGAGTCTGTTTTAAAGCCTACTCCACTAGCATTAAAACACTATGCACTGAGGGAGGGAAAGATCAGAGAGAAGTGGGAGAAGTGTCTCCCTGTAAAATGGTGAAAACGGGAAGTAACCCATGAGTTGTGATATAAAGCAACAGGTGCAGCCAATTAATATCACCTAGAGTTTTTGAAAAGTATTCAAAGTCTGCAGACGGGAGGTATCCAACACAAGGAGTTGAGGGTGCACAGTACTTTAGAAAACTTTCATACCCAAGTAATCCAGGGGATAAGTCTACTGAATTTTTTCAGGGGCTACCACCAAATTATGCTGAATGAAAAGACACGTTAAATGACTCAGCATTTTATCTAAAACGTCTCGGGAAGGATGAGACAAAAGAATGTCAGCCATGTAGTAAGTACAGTAGACCTGTGGATACTGCTGTTGGAAGGGGGAGAAAATTTGTGCTACGAATTTTTGGCAGAGAGTGGGACTGTTAGCCATTCCCTGAGGCAGAACACACCATTGAAAATGACACATCCGCTGTTGAAAATTAACAAATGGGAGGCTAAAAGCAAAATGCTGGCACTCCTGGGGGACAAGAGGAATAGTGAAAAAAACAATCCTTAAGATCAATAACATAAGCAGGCCAGGAATTAGGGATGGCAACAGAGGACCATAATCCAGGCCGCAAAGTTTCTATAAACTCCATAGTAGCATTAACTGTGCAGAGGTCCTGTAGCAATTGCCATTTTCCTGATTTTTTCTTAATAAAAAAAAAATGGGAGTATTCCAAGGGATACAAGAAGGCTCATTAAAACCAAGGTTCAGTTGTTCTTGTTGCAATATCTCAGTATCAATATCGCAATATCTGCCTGAAGTTTTTCTTGAGTCAAAGGCGACTGATCTACCCAGACTGGGCCAGATGTATTCCATGTAATAGTATCCACAATCAGGTGAACAGCCTCAAACAGTGGCCTGAAGGAAAAGGTTCAAAACGGAGTCCCTGGGGTGGGGGCCGGTTTTTTGCAGTTGTAAAGGCTGGGTTATTCCCTGAGCATGTTTACCCAGACCTGATGGGGGATTAAAACCTTATTTAAGCATCAGATTAAATACAGTTTCATTTAGCTGACAAACAAAGTTCCCAATTGTTTGAGAACATCCCTCCCTCATAAATTGCATGGAAGGTGTTCCAGCACAAAAGGTTAGAAAGTACTAGAATTACCTTTGGGATCAGTCCAAGTAATGAGGGCAGAGCTTTGGAGGGGATTTTGACTCATACCTATTCCTTGCAACTGACTCATGGATGGGGTCAAAGGGCAGGCTGAAGGCCAGTGTTGCTTTGACATGACCCAAATATCTGCCCTGGTATGAAGGATACTTGGGAACAAACGGTCTTGAATACTAAGTGTGAGTAGGTGGTGTTCCTGAGAAATAGCTCTGACCCAATAGGCATTGGAGAACCCAAAGCCCTCAGATCCTCGGCTCCATCCCTCCTGAAACTGCCCACATTTTTGAAAGGACACAAGGATAACCTGAGCAATGCTTTCTCCTGGAATGATAGACACAATACCATGAGAGGCTTCTGCCATGACTTTGATTTCTCCCTCATAGTCAGAGTCAATAACTCCAGGAAGAACTTGGAACCCCCACATGGCATATCTGCTTCACCCAAGCAGAAATCCCATGGTGCCCTCAGGGAGGGGACCAAAAATGCCTGTGGGAATTCTCTGGTATTTGCTCTGAGGTTAATATGTTGTGGGTGGTGGAACTGAGGTCCAGTTCTGCAGAGCTAGGAGTTGCTCAAGAAAGGGATTCAATGCCTTTCCGGGGAGTGGAGACTGTTGATACGGGATTGTCTCCCTCTAGTTGTGGGTAACTGTCCTGATCGTTTGTTGGTCCTGGTGCAAGGTCTGGACCCATTTTCCAAAGTTGGCTTAAGAGGCCAGCCCTGAGAATAAGTTTTTGACCTGTATTCATTAGCCCAATGAAAGCCTTGCTGGCATTTACTACATGAAGAAGTGGGTCGCACACGCACAGGTGCTGAAGTTCCCTGAGCATGTTGTGGACACTACTTACTAAAATGACCAGACTTTCCACAATTGAGACAATTGTCATTTCTTTGGGTCCCAGAGGCATGAGGGGGGTTACCCCATTAGTTATTTCCTTGCATCTCCTGATAAGCCACAAATGCAGCCCCCTGAGTATAAGAAGATCCGACCTCTGCACAGAGGGAATATAATCCTCCAAGGAACCCTGTTTTTTGTAAGGGCATATGGCAGCTTGACAGGCAGAATTAGCATTCTGAAAGGCTAATTAGCGAACAATCAAAGTCCCAGCCTCCAGGTCATCGATAAAGCGTCTCACAGCTTGCAACAGCTGAGGAACAAAATCTTTATAATCCTCATAAGGGCCCTGGTGAATCTTACTTAGCTCCTCTGTTCAGAGCTGCGAGGTTAGCCACCACAGCCAGTGCCATAATGGCAACCTGATTATTTGCAACCTGGGGCTAATTGACTTGGGCTGCCGTATCAGAATAATTTCCCATCCCTGTAAGCATATCATAGGAAACTCCATTGTTAGCCTGGTGATTGCGCAGAGCTATTTCATCAGCTTTATCCATATATTCTACCTTGCACAAGAGATAATCCTCTCATGAGAGGCATGCTTTAGCAATACTTTTCCAATCATTAGGGGGTAAAGCATTATCCCCTGAAAAATATATCATAGCCATAGTGAAAGGAGCAGTGGTACCATATTTAGACACAGCTGACTTTATGTCCCTCAAAGTTTTAAAGACAGTGGGTTCATGGTATTGCAGATTAGAAGCTGGATCTACACGAATAGGGAAAGCATGAAAGCCAGACATATCCTCTCCAGCTTCACAGACCAAACACAAAGCTTGCTGCAATGGAGTAGAAGATGGGGAAGGTGGGAGGTATTTCCCAGCACACAGCGAAGGGGAAGCTGCTGGACAGGAAGGAGTCAGAGCAAGGGACGCAGAAGCTGCAGGAGCCAGGGGAGCAGACAGAACAACAGGAGCTGTAAAAGGAGGGAACATGGAGCAATCCCACTCCTTTTTTCGTAACGGCAGCCTGTAAGGCTGCAAAAGCTTTAGTGAGCACTACAGTGAGCATCAAGTCTTTAGTGAACACTCCCTCAAAATCATCACTATAATTTTCATCCCAGGGAGGCTGCTCTTCCTCCTCATGATATCAAGCAGCTGCTTACTCAGACTGTTGCACTTCCTCTAGGGACAGAGGATCTTCTTTAGGGAGAAAATCAGGGGCGTCCCGGTCATCAATAGCGGGTGCAGAGGGAATGCACTGGAGGGCACTCATGTGCTTAACTTCAGGTTTTGGGTCGAGGCAATCTTTCACTAAATTATAGGTGGTGAAAATTTCAATGGGGATCCCATCGGGCCCTCGAGCAGTATAATAAGCTCTCAAGTGGGACCCAACTTTAGCCCATGTATCCTGATTAACAGTTCCCTCCTCAGGGAACCAAGGACATACCTTCTGCATAAACTGCAAAAAAATGCTCCATTGATGAATCCGCACCTGAGCTCCACGAGCTGAAAGCACAGACTTTAACATTTGCACATACAAACCACACTCTTTTGACCCAGACTGTCCCATGCTTTAATCCTGATGAACAATGCACCCCCTTAATATACCTAAATTTACAGAAGCATATGACCTACTTTACTTTAGGGACTCACCTATTAGTCAGCCACAGTGCTGCAAAATAGCATTTTCAGGGTTTCCCGTGGGGTCAGTATTCCTCAGGTCCCTATTTGGGGCACCACCTGCCAGGAACTGTCCTTGCAAATGTTATTAGAGACCCTGGGAGTAGACTGTGCAGAATGGGAAAAGAAAGATGGAAACCTGCAGGATCAGGAGGGATTTCCTCAAGAGGAACAGCAATCTTAGCTTGCACAGCTTTATATACAGTAGCTTGAAGGCATGATCTCGTCATAATTGCATAACTTGATTAAAAACAGCCTAGGGGGCGGCACCTGTGGCTCAGTGAGTAGGGTGCCGGCCCCATATGCTGGAGGTGGTGGGTTCAAATTCAGCCCCAGCCAAAAACTGCAAAAAAAAATAATAATAAAAAATAAAAAAATAAAAATAAAAACAGCCTAGGGGCAAAATAGCATCCTCAGGAGTCTGTTGCGACCAAAGAGGCATGACTCCAATCTAATCTTGTTCAGAAACCAGCCATAACAGGAAAACCGCTGAGGCCAGGTTTGCACTCTGTCCTTGATTCGAGTACATTTCCTCAAACTGGGAGGCCTGGCCTCCCAGGAGGTAGGCTCCCAACATTAGATTATGCCTTTTCCACATTTTTCTACTGTTTATAAAATGATATCATTACTATTTTCTAAATTTATTTTTCCTTCACTTAAATTTTGATTTGGGGAGATCTTGTGATCAGTAAACTAATTAATGCTTCTGGAGCCTTTATTTCATGCTAGGCACCACTAATGCACAAAACAGGAATTTATAAATTAGTGGATGTCAATGAAGAATTTAAGCTTAGTGAAGTTTGGTTTGGTTGTTTTCACAGAGAACTTTACATAGAGAATGGTCAATATTTGGCCTTGTGTAGTGGCTCCCACCTGTAGCTACAGCCAAGTAGTAGGCTGAGATAGGAGTATCAGTTGAGCCCAGGAGCTCAAGGTTGTAGTAAGCTATGATGACACTACTGTGTTGACAGAATGAGACTCTGTCTCACAACAAAGTTCCATTTTTGAAAAATTAAAAATACACATGTGTTTATGTTATAACATTTTACATTAAAATTATCTGAAAGTATATGTAATAACTAAGGCTATTTGGGGTAAAGATGAGTCTAATAGAAGACACTCACTTTGTATTTTATATATGTTGCATTATTTAGCACTTATTTTCTATAATGAGAAAATGTATTTTAACAACAATTAAGCTTTATGCTTTTAATTATTATGGACAAATAATACTTATATATCTTTATAGGGCATACGTGATGTTTTGATAACAGGCATACAATGTCAATTAATCAAATCAGGTAATTGGGGAACCCATCACCTCAGACATTTAACGTTTCTTTATGTTAGAAATAGTCCACTTTTTTATTTTCTTTAAAGTACACCTTTACTCATTGATGATTGATTATAGTCACTTTTTTGAGGCATCAGACATTGTTCATTCTATTGAACTATCTCAATATATTTTTTGCATCCATTAACCATCCCCACATTGACCTCTCATCTCCACTACACTTCCAGCCTCTAGTAACCATCATTCTATTCTATGTCTCCATAAGATAAATTGTTTTTAATATTTAGTCCAACATGTGAGTGAGAACATGCAAAAGTTGTCATTCTGCACTTGGCTCATTTCACTTAACAGAAAGTTCTTCAGTTCCATGCATATTGTGGCAAATGGCAAGATTCATTCTTTTTATGTCCATACAATGTATAGGTATCACAAATTCTGTATCTATTCATTCCTTGATGGACACTTACGTTGATTCAAAATCATGGCTATTATGAAGAGTGTTGCATAAGAATGCAGTTAATCTTCTTCAATATACAGATTTCCCCTCCTTTGGATATATACCCTGCACTGGGATTACTGGGTCATATGATAGTTATATTTTTACTTTTTTGAGGAACCTTCATACTATTCTACAGTGGTTGCACTAATTTACATTACCACCAACATTGTTCAAGGGTTCCGCTGTCTTTACATCCTTGTCAGCATTTGTTATTGCCTGTCTTTTGTTAAATGCTTATTTAACTGGGATGAGATGGTATCTCATTGTAGGTGTGACTTGAAATTCTCTGATGATTAGTGATGTTGAGTATTTTTCATATGCCTCTTGCCCAGGTTGAAGCGGTGCCAGCAGCAACAGCCAGCCCCTCCTCCAGGGAGGACTTGGATCACAGTTCGTGGGGAAACTGGGTGTTTTGTGGAAAGTTTGGTGAAGTGTGGACTCCTGAGTGGAATCTGATGACCAGAAAGGGGTGACGTGTGAAGAGAAAGGGGGCTAGGCAGCCCAATAGAAAATTTAGAGGAAAAGATTCTGCCTAGGAAACACATTTTGAAATGTCAGAAAATGGTGACAGCCACGGGCACCTTTTCCCAGAATAGTAGGGATAAATGAATGGACTAGAGCATTCCTGGCAGGGAATATTAGTGCAGACTGGCAGATCCGGATGTGCAGCGAACTGACAGATTGCTGGACTCAAGGGCGTGATCCTGAGCCACAGAGACTGATGGAAAAGTCTCAGTGCCACAGCTGAAGTGGCAGGCGCCAGCAGCAACCAGGACCTCCCCAAGGAACATTCCCAGTTCGCAGAGAAACTAGGAGATGAGTGGAAAAATTGGTGAAGCGTGGACTCCTGCTCTGAGTTTGGAGGTCAGATAGGGGTGCCGTCTGGAACAGGACAGCCATAGTTAGGCAACCAAGCAGGAAAAGGACATACTTTGAAATTTCAGAAATGGCAACCCCCAGAGGCACCTCATCCTCAGGTATGGTCGTTACCATGGTAACAACTGTAAACTGTGAATCAGGTATAAGACAGGGAACCACTCACAGTGCCTCATGGTGTCCAGAAAGTATATTGCAATATAAATTATTTAAATTATTCCTTCTAAAGTTGAGCCCTACATCATACGTGTAGTTGTATTTTTCTATTATGTATATATAAGAATAATATTTTTGTGGTTGGTGCTTTTTTCTTTCTTTCATCCTTTTTTTCTAGGAGTTATTGCTAATTTTTTGATTAATAGTATTTTTTTCTCTCTTCCTTTTCTTTCCTTCTTATGGTTGCTGAGAGTGCTTACATCAGATTTTTAGAGTTTTTTTTTTTATTTTCACATATACATGTGTTAATTCAGTTTCCACTTTTTTTCTTCACAGAATTTAAAAGGTTTAAAATTTAATAACAGTAACAATGTCTAAGAAAAAGACTAGAAACAAAAACCATATAAAGAATGAACGAAGATAAATACATTCAGAAAAGAAAGCAGATGATTATTGCATCAACATATTAAGCAATATTAATAATAATAATTCCAAGAAAGTAATGTTCATATTGTCAAATAAGAGTATATATATTATAGAATGCTTTGACTCTGAAGCTCAGTATGAAGTCATCAGTTAACTTATTTTTTTCCAAAGTCTCAAAAACTATACAACTAATATTATATAAATAAAAGTAAAAGAGAGTTTCAAAAAACAGATCATGCCAAATCTTTTAGACAATAGAAAAAGAAGAAATATTTCAAAATCACTCTACTTGATCTGGATATACCTGATATTAAAATTTGAGAAAATATATTGTTATAAAGGGAAATTACAAATATTTTTCACTTATAAATGAGGATGCAGTATCCTAAACAACATATTAACAACTTGAATTAAAAATTAATGTTTAAGTAATGTACTTTGGTCAAAATTAAATCCAATTTATGTGAGAATTAGTCACTATTTCTTTCCTTTTTTTGTTCTGTTTTCTTTCCCTCACCTCCTCCTTCGTTCTCTCCCTGTCTGTTCTCCCCTTCCCCCATGTCCCACTGTATCATTGTCATTAATTGTGCTCAAATCAAAGTTGAATACATAGGATTCATGCTTCTCCATTCCTATGATGTTTCACTAAGAATAATGTGTTCCACCTCCATCCAAGTTAGTACAAATGCTGCAAAGTCTCCACTGTTTTTGATGGCTGAGTAATATTCCATGGTATATATATATACCATAGCTTACCAATCCATTCCTGGGTTGAAGGACATTTAGGGTGTTTTTACATTTTAGCAATTGTAATTTGGGCTGCGATAAACAGCTTAGTACAAGTTTCTTTATAATAAAAGTTGTTGTTGTTGTTGTTGTTTTTTTCTGGATAGATGCCCAGTAATGGGATTGCAGGTTCAAATGGGAGGTCTAGATTGAGTTCTTTGACCTTTCTCCATACTTCCTTCCAAAAAGGCTGTATTAGTTTGCAGTCCCACCACAGTGTACAAGTGTTCCTTTTTCCCCATATCTGTGCCAGCATGTGCAATTTTGAGATATTGTAATATAGGCCATTCTTGCTGGAGTTAGATGGTATCTCAGGGTGGTTTTAATTTGCATTTCTCTAATACTTAGGGATGATGAGCATTTTTTCAAGTGTTTACTGGACATTTGTCTATCATCTTTAGAGAAGATTCTATTCATCTCTCTTTCCCCATTGATGTATGGGGTTGTTGTTTTTTTCTTGTAGATTAATTGCAGTTCTGTATAGATCCTGGTTATTAAACTTTTGTCAGATTTAAAATGTGCAATTATTCTTTCCCATTGGGTATGTTGTCTATTTGCTTTGGTTGTTGTCTCCTTGGCGGTACAGAAGCTTTTCAGTTTAATTAAGTCCCACTTGTTAATTGTTGTGGTTGTTGCTATTGCCATGGCAGTCTTACTCATAAAGTCTTTCCCCAGGCTGATATCTTCCAGTGTTTTTCCA
>CAUYRH010158154.1:0-10878 GCA_963574655.1 Perodicticus potto | reverse complement strand
TACAGGCGCCTGCCACAACGCCCAGCCATTTTTTGGTTGCAGCCGTCATCGTTGTTTGGTGGGCCCGGGCTGGATTCGAACCCGCCAGCTCAGGTGTACGTGGCTGGTGCCTTAGTCCGTTGAGCCACAGGCACCAAGCCACTTCTTCTTTTTTTTTTTTTTGACAGTCTCAAATGTTGCCCTAGTAGAGTGCTATACTATCACGGCTCACAGGAACCTCAAACTCCTGGACTTAAGTGATTCTCTTGCTTCAGCCTCCAAGTAGCTGGAACTACAGGCGCCTGCCACAACGCCTGGCTACTTTTTTGGTTGTTGTCATTGTTGTTTAGCAGGACTGGGCCAGGTTCGAACCTGCCAGCCTCGGTGCATGTGGCCAGCGCCCTAACCACTGAGCTACAGGCGCCAAGCCGGAACATATTTCTTTTTTTCTTTTCTTTTTTTTTTTTGAGACAGAACCTCAAACTGTCACCCTGGATAGAGTGCTGTGGCATCACAGCTCACAGCAACCTCCAATTCCTCGGCTCAAGTGAGTCTCTTGCCTCCGCCTCCCAAGTAGTTGGGACTACAGGCGCCCGCCACAACACCTGGCCATTTTTGGTTGCAGCCGTCATTGTTGTTTGGCGGGCCCAGGCTGGATTCGAATCCGCCAGCTCAGGTGTACATGGCTGGCGCCTTAGCCCGTTGAGCCACAGGCGCCGAGCCCGGAACATATTTCTTTAAACACGGACAAGGAGAGGTGAAAATACGTAATCCTTGGCACCATGGCTCATGCCTGTAATCCTAGCACTCTGGGAGCCCGAGGCAGGTAGATCACCTGAGCTCAAAGGTTTGAGACCTGCCTGAGCAAGAGCAAGTCCCCATCTCTAAAAATAGCTGGGCGTTGTGGCCAGCGCCTATAGTCCCAGCTACAAGAGAATTGCTTGAGCCTCAGAGTTAGAGGTTGCTGTCAGCTATGACACTACAGCACTCTACTGAGGGTGACAAAGTGAGACTCTGTCTCAAAAAAGAAAGAAAGAAAGAAAATGCATAATTCTTAGCAGATTGGCAAGTTCCCTGTCTGTGCCTGGAGAGATCCGAGAGATCCTTGGTGTGTGCCCTGCCCCCACCCCAGCAGACACTCCAGGCTCCCTCCGGCTGATCACTCACGTGTCCAATTCATCCACAGGGGTGCCCGAGCCACCTAAGCCACAGTAGCAACCGTAGTCATTGTAATCCTTCAAGGGGTCACTCTCGGGGATTGTGCACTTGATCATGTTTCGGAACTGCCACACAGCCCGTGGACTGATGCTGTGGGCACCTCCCACTGCAAGAAGACACAGCCAAGGTATAAACCCATCCAGGTTGGCTCTGCAAAGGCCCCAAGGCCCCACTGCCTGCCTGCTCCCAGACTCCAACAACTTCTGCCTTGGAGGAGCTTTGGACTCAGGAACTTGGTAAAGTGAGTAGGATTTTTTTTTTCCTAAGACACAGTCTCATTCTGTTGCTCTGGCTAAAGTGCCATGGCATCATGATAGCTCATAGCAACCTCAAACTCTTGAGCTGAAGTGATCCTCTTGCCTCAGCCTCCTGAGTATCTGGGACTACAGGTGACTAGTTTTTGTTTGTTTGTTTTTTCTATTTTTAGTGAAGACAGAGTCTCACTCTTACTCAGCCTGCTGTAGAATTCCTGAGCTCAAGCACTCCACCTGCCTTGGCTTCCCAGAGTGCTAGGATTATAGGTGTGAGGCACCACCTGGCCTTCCTCTCTCATTTGTACCACCTTTCTCCTACCTTCTTCACTGTGGCCTCCTGTCCCCATCGCTGACCTTCTGTTTGCCCTGTGTACCACTTTTGTCATCTCAATTTTGAAAAGGCAGGAAGATCTTGGGTTAAGTGCCACTTCTTCAAAGAGGCCCTTCCTGGACACTCTATGTGGCTCCCCTGCTGTCACTTTTCTTCATCTTCTTTGCTCCATCATCATCCTAACAATCTGTACCCATCTTTTATTTAATGTCTCCCTCTTTTTTTTTTTTTTTTTTTGAGACAGAGCCTCAAGCTGTCACAGCTCACAGCAACCTCCAATTCCTGGGCTCAAGCGAGTCTCCTGCCTCCACCTCCCAAGTAGCTGGGACTACAGGCGCCCGCCACAACGCCCGGCCATTTTTTAGTTGCAGTCACCATTGTTGTTTGGCGGGCCCGGGCTGGATTCGAACCCGCCAGCTCAGGTGTACATGGCTGGCGCCTTATCCCGTTGAGCCACAGGTGCCGAGCCATAATGTCTCCCTCTTTAATGCCTCCCTCCCCTGAGGTCTCTGGCTTTTTTTTTTTTTTTTTTTTTTTTGCAGTTTTTGGCCAGGGCCAGGTTTGAACCCACCACCTCTGGTATATGGGGACAGCACCCTACTCACTGAGCCACAAGTGCCACCCAAGGCCTCCTGGCTTTTATGCCATAGGGCCTGGCACTGTGCTTGACACAGAGTAGGCACTCAATAGATATAGGATGACATAAATGAATGAAATAATCAATCAATGAATTTAAGAAAGTGTCTGGCACATAGTGCATGTTCAGTTCATTTTTGTTGAATGAGTGAACAAATCCTGCCCCTAGCTGAAAGTGTCTTTGCCCAAACGAAGTACAAGCTTTGCACAGCAAACTCAGTTCTCCTCCCCATTTGCATAGAGTCATACCCTGTGAGATTGTGTGCCCTAAAAAGAAGAAAGTATGAAAGTATTTTCAGGATTCTCTTCAATTGGCCACCAGCATTATCTCACTGCACCATACCTAGTCCTTCCTTTTCCCCATATGGGCCACTTGCTATGTTTAAATCCCAGGGCCACATGCAGCTGGTCCCCTGTGGGTGGTCTCCATGGTGGCAGCTGATCAAGGCTCAGACAGGAGGTAGCTGCCTATCCTGGACTATCTCCAGACCTCTGTCTTACTTGCTCCCCTCTGTTTTCTCTTCTCTCTTTCTCTCCCTCCTTGATCCAGCCAGCTCTATTCATTGCTGAGGTTAGACCTTCACAAAGCCATGGCTCCTGTGTGTGGTATGTATGTGTGTGTGCTCCTCCAGTGGAGAACACTCTGAACTCTAGTCTCCACTAAAGCCTGGCACCTTGGAGGTCTCCATGCATGTTGAATGAGTCAATGAACATGGATGAATGAGATGGGATTTAAATTCCAATGCATCTGAGTTCATCAATTAATTTATTACATGGTGCCAATAACACCATGAGGATCATGAGTTCAGACCTACAGGTTGAAAAGGTGCCAGTGGTAGAAGGATTTGAGGGAGCCCCAAGATAGCAGCTCTTAAGCCCACAGGGAACCTTGAATTCAGACTCCAGGGCTGGCTAGCCCTGTGTGCTGTGACCTGTGGCTCCCATTGCAGAGGAGTGAGATTTTAGTGCAGGAAGGGGAAGGAGGGTGAAGCTGGGGAGAGTTGCCTACCTGTGAGCAGAGCAGCCAGCACAAGGAGTTTCATCTTTTAGTCAAGGAAGTGAACGAGAAAAAGGCTAAGGTGACCAGAAACCTCTCTCCTTATAGTCAGTCACCCCACGCCCCCAAGATAAGGATGTAGTGTTTGCTTTGCTCTTGGCTGACTCTGGTTTGGCCTTGGGTCTGTCTGGAAGAATGACCCTGACCCATTTGCCGAAGGTATCACTGGAAAAAAGGCCATGCATTTATTCTCAGCACCTTATACCTAGAATGATGGTGTCTGAAATTTTTAGATCTTGGAATCTTGATCCTTATACTCACCCCTTTGCAATGGGCTCAGCTTCATGTACTGAGGAGATTGGGGATGGGCAAAATTCTCAACCCAGTCAGACAACTGAGATAAGGGTATAGGAAAGAATGATGTTGCCTCCACATCTTGTCAAATGCCTGAGTCTGAGCCTGGGTGCAGTGACTCACACCTGTAATCCTAGCACCCTGGGCACCTGGGGTGGCAGTGGATTGCTTGAGCTCAGAAGTTCGAGACCAGCCTGAGCAAGAGCGAGACCCCCATCTCTACTAAATATAGAAAAACTATATTGACACCCACCAGGTGTCATGGTGGGTGCCTATAATCCCACCTACTTGGGAGGCTGAGGCAAGAGGATCTTGAGCCCAAGAGATTGAGGTTGCTGGTGAGCTATGACACCACAGCACTCTAGCAGATAGGGTGTCAGTTCTGTAGGTTTCTTTTTTTAAATGCATTTTAATTTTTTTTAATATTTTTATTTTTATTTTATTTTTTTAATATTTTTATTTTTTATTTTTTGAGACAGAGTCTCATTATGTCACCCTTGGTAGAGTGCTGTGACATCCAGCTCACAGCAACCTCAAACTCTTGGGCTTAAGCGATTCTCTTGTCTCAGCCTCCCAAGTAGTTGGGACTACATGTGCCCGCCACAACACCTGGCTATTTTTTTGTTGCAGTAGTTATTGTTGTAGTTGGCCCTGGCTGGGTTCAAACCCACCAGCCTTGGTGTATGTGGCTAGCGCCCTACCCACTGAGCTATGGGTGCTGCCTGGTTTCTTTGTTTTTTATTGAGACAGAGTCTTGCTTTGTCACCCTCAGTCTGCCATGGTTTCATAGCTCATAGCAACCTCAAACTCTTGGGCTCAAGTGATCCCCTTGTCTCAGCCTCCCAAGTAGCTGGGATTATAGGTGCCCACCACAATGCCCGGCTATTTTTAGAGATGCCGTCTTGCTCTGGTTCAGGCTGGTCTCGAACCTGTGACCTCAACCTCTAGGAGTGCTAGGATTACAGGTGTGAGCCACCATGCCTGGCTATATAACATTTTTTAGATGAAATTCACATAGCATAACATAACATTGACCACCTTAAGGTAGGCAATTCAGTGCATTTAGCACATTCACAATGTGCAACCATCACCTCTCTAGTTCCAGAAAATTTTCATGATCCCAAAAGGAAACTTTGTGTCCATTTGCAGTCACTCTCCCCAGACCCTGGCAACTACTAATCTTTCTTTCTGTCTCTATAGACTTACCTGTTCTGGATATGTCATATAATATGTAATATTTGTAATTGGTTTGCTTGCTGCTCTGTTGAGTTTTGGGAGGGGGGTGTTTTTGTTTTTTTGTTTTGAGACAGTCTCACTCTGTTGCCCTGAGTAGAGTACTGTGGCATCATCATAGCTCACAGCAACCTCAATCAGGTAATCCTCTTGCCACGGCCTCCAAAGTAGCTGAGACTACAGACACCCACCATAATGCTGGCTTTTTTTTTTTTTTTTTTAATTTTTAGTAGAGATAGGGGTCTCACTCTTGCTCAGGCTGGTCTTGAACTCCTAAGCTTAGGTAATCTACCCACCTTGGCCTCCCAGAGTGCTAGGATTACCAATGTGAGCCCCTGCACCAGGCCTGCTCTGTTGTGTTCTTATGGGATCTCTATAACCATCTTGTGAGTTAGGGAGGGACTTCTTGTTTTTTGTTTTGTTTTGTTTGTTTGTTTTTTGAGGCAGTCTGACTATGTCACTCTTGATAGAGTGCCGTGGCGTCACAGCTCATAGCAACCTCAAACCTTGGGCTTAAGTGATTCTCTTGCCTCAGCCTCCCAAGTAGCTAGGACCTCAGGCATCCGCCACAATGCCTGGATATTTTTTTTTTCCTATTATACTTTTTTTTAATTATTATTGTTGGGTATTCATTGAGGGTACAAGAAACCAGGTTACACTGATTGCATTGGTTAGGTAAAGTCCCTCTTACCCGGCTATTTTTGTTATTGTTGTTGTTGCAGTTTGGCCGGGGCCGGGTCCTACTCACTGAGCCACAGTGCCGCCTGGGACTTCTTGGGGTTTTTTTTTGTTTGTTTTTTTGTCTCAGACAGAGCCTCCAGCTGTCACCCTGAGTAGAGTGCTGTGACATCACAGCTCACAGCAAACTCCAACTCCTGGGCTCAAGCGAGTCTCCGCCTCTCAAGTAGCTGGGACTACAGGCGCCCACCGCAATGCCTGGCTATTTTTTGGTTGCAGCTATTAGTGTTGTTTGGCGGGCCCAGGCTGGATTCGAACCCGCCAGTTCAGGTGTATGTGGCTGGCACCTTAGCCACTTGAGCCACAGGCGCTGAACTCGGGACTTCTTGTTTTTATATTATTTATTTATCTATTCATTTACTTATTCGTATTGAATAGAGAGTTCTTATACCTCTACATTCCCTTAACAGCTTCCTCTTATTATTAACATCTTAGTGTGGTATAGTTTTTACAATTAATGAACCAATATTAATATTTATTATTACCAATAATATATATATTTTTTTCCCTTACCCTCAGTAGAGTGCTGTGGCATCACAGCTTACAGCAACCTCAAACTCTTGGGCTTAAGCGATTCTCTTGCCTCAGCCTCCCAAGTAGCTGGGACTACAGGAGCCTGCCACAATACCTGGCTATTTTTTGTTGCAGTTGTCATTGTTGTTCAGCAGGCCCAGGCCAGGTTCAAACCCTCCAGCCTGTACGTGGCTAGTGCCATAACCACTGTGCTACAGGCGCCAAGCCTATTACCAGTATTAACAAACTCAAGTCTGTAGTTTATTCATAAATTGTTGGTTTTTACCAAATGTCCTTTTCCTATTCTAGGATCACTTCCAGGATAGTGCGTTATATGCAGTCGTCATGTGTCCCTGGGGTCCTCTGGCTGTGGCATTTCTCAGAATCCCCTTGTTGGTGATCTGGGTCATTTGAGAAGTGTTAGTCAGGTACATCGGGAGATGCTCCTGTATTGGAATTTGTTTGATGTTTTTCTCATTATTAGACTTGAGTTATAGTCTTGGGAGAGGAAGACCACAGTGGCAAAATGTATTTTTCATCACATGGCTGTCTTCTGTGTAATCATCTCTTTTTATGGGAAGCATCTTGGTCACTTTTCAGATGAGGAAGCAGAGGCTCACAGCAACCTTAATGTCTTGGACTCAGAAATGGATGTACTTGGACTTGAACCCACATCTGCTTCTTTCTACCTTGGGCAAAGTTATATTGTATCCAGAATCAGCCCAGAACCAACTAGCCTAATCCTGTACTTGTGGCCTCTGCTCACAAATGCACTCCAGCCTTCCAGCTCTTTGGACTTTCCCTTGAGAAAGGAGAGAAGAAATCCATCATGAAGGGTATCCCTGTTTCATCCCAAGTCTAGGGGCCCTAGGAAAGGTCCTTTTGCTAATGAGATCACACAAAGCGGCACTAAGAAAGCAGAGGGGAAAACTGAGGTGCAGAAAAAGGATGTGATTTATTTGCTTGGGCCCAACTCTGCCTCCACTTTTACTAGGTTTATTTCATGTCACCCCTCTCTTTATACTTACTTGAGGTTTCCAGACCTATGCTGTTTGGTACAGTAGCCATTAGCCACATGTGGCTATTTAAATAGCACAACATTCAAAATTTAGCTCTCTTAGCACACTAGCCACGTTTCGAGTGCTCAGAAGACACATGTGGTTAGTGGCTATCATGTTGGCAGTGCAAATAGAGAATGTTTTCCTAATCATAGAAGGTTCTATCAGACAGCGCTATAGAGTGTCACAGAGCTTGTCTCAGGGTCAGTCCAGAGACAGTGAGGGGTGTGAGAAATACTTCCAGGAGACTGGGATAGTTTGGGACTGTATACACAGCAGCTTGACTGAATGGTTCTGCCTCTTTAGCCCCAGAATGAGTGAAAGGTGCCCAAGGAAAGGGAAGTTTTGATCGGCAAAATGCTAAGCCCCTCTTATGTGGGTTATTTAGGGTTAAAATAAGACAGAGAGGAATGGGCTCTGGTCCTGGATTTGGGCCTGGAGGATGCTAAGTGGATGATTTGGGGTGGTCCAAGGAAGGAGAAGTAGCTGGTGCTACAACTCTGAGGCTCAGTTATTAACTTCCATTAACTGAATGTTAACTCTATACTGTGCCCCATGCTAAGAACCTTTGAGGTAAGCTCAGTTGTAAACGGCACAGAAAAAGATTGAGGCTGAGAGAGGTTAAGTGATGCTCCAATGTCACACAGCAGGACCCAGATGTGTGCTTTGGATCTAGTACTCATGACAACCACTTCAGGACAGCGGGTGCAGAAAATCTCCTGAGATTGGGAGGAGATTTAGTTCTACCTCCTACTCCCCCTTTCCCAGCTGATGGAAGCCTTCCACAAGGGCAGTCTGGACAAATTCTCACATGCTGGGGCTTAGGCAAAGCACCTGCCTGGTAGGAGAAGGGGAGGGCTGCTACTGCAAGCCTCTCCTCTGGAAAGAAGCATGCTAACTGTGACACCCCAAACCTCTGTATAGCCCCTGCCTTAGTGGTAGCAGCAAATGGACCTGGTGGGTCACTGGACAGTTTCTTAAAGCCTTTACATTCTTTGGACCTTGAACTTCTCCCACCCCAGATCCCTGCACAGGTGTGTGAAGCTCAGCCTCTCCCAGCTTGGGAAAAACACACTCTCCAATGGAAAGAACAGCTAAGGATAGCTCTTGACTCCTTCAGGTGACGGTGTACCCACACTCCAACAAGGTCACTTCTGCTCGGCCTCCTAAAGATAAGGTTCTTATTTCCAGGAAATACTTAAAGGCAGGTACCAGCTACTATTCTTTTTTTTTTTTTATACAGAGTCTTGCTCTGTTACCTGGGCTGGAGTGCAGTGGCATCATCATAGCTCACAGCAACCTTAAACTCTTGGACTCTAGCAATCCTCTTGCCTCAGCTTCCCAAGTAGCTGAGACTACAGGTGCATGCCACAATGCCCTGCTAATTTTCTATTTTTAGTAGAGATGGGGTCTTGCTGTTGCTCAGGGCTGGTCTTGCACTTCTGACCTCAAGCGATCCTCCTGCCTCAGCCTCCCAGAGTGCTTCAATTACTGATGTGAACCACCATGCTGAGTCTTGCCGGTTATTATACTATTTGCTAAGTGCTTCTATACATTCAGCACTGTGCAAGCACTGTGTTTTACATACGTTGTCTTTCAACCTAACCACAGTCTTCTGACATGGTTGTTGTTGCTGTCATTGTTGTCATCATCATCTATATTTTACAGATGATGAAACAAGTTCAGAAAGTTTAAGTAACTTGTACAAAGTCACACAGTGAGAAAGTGATGGAGAAAAAAATTGAACCTGTGTATACTTGCCTCATAGTCCAGATCTCTCTTCAATAATTATAGCAGCAGTGGTTAAGATGCCTTGAGGCTGTGCCAGGAAAGATACTAAGAGCCTTATCTAGACTGGGCTACAGTCAGGTGCTAATGAATAAACTGAGGTGGTACCCCAAAGTATCCAAACCTGTTTCCTACAGCCAAAGCATCTGGATCTTCCTGACAGCCTCCTAACTGCTGTAACGGCATTCTCTACCTCTCAGTTTATCCAGAGAAGGGGTGGGATATGTAGTTGCCAGTGGTTCCCAAATTTGCCTGATCCTTGGAATCTCCTGGGAAACTTAAGGAGTAATTCAGATTCTTGGAATGCAAGATGCAGGTTGGGTAGAAGGATCTGAAATGTTTGGTTTTTATTTTTCAAACTTTCCTAGGTGATTTTGACAGTTATGTAATTTTAAGAACCATTAGTTTGGCTCGGCACCTGTGGCTCAATGGGCTAAGACGCCAGCCACGTACATCTGAGCTGGCGGGTTCAAATCCAGCCCGGACCCGCCAAACAACAATGACGGCTGCAACCAAAAAATGACTGGGCGTTGTGGCGGGCGCCTGTAGTCCCAAGCTACTTGGGAGGCAGAGGCAGGAGAATCGCTTGAGCCCAGGAATTGGAGGTTGCTGTGAGCTGTGATGCCACGGCACTCTATCCAGGGCGACAGCTTGAGGCTCTGTCTCAAAAAAAAAAAAAAAAAAAAAGAACCATTAGTTTGGCCAGGAGCAGTGGCTCACGCCTGTAATCCCAGCACTCTAGGAGGCCAAGGCAGTCTCAAAAAAAAAAAAAACAAACAAACTCTTAGGCTCAAGTGATCCTTCTTGCCTCAGCCTCTGGACTCCAGCTTCAATTCATTTTTTTTTTTTTAATTTCAGATTAATATGAGAATACAAACAGGTTATATTGTTTGCATTTGTAGCTGAGCCCTTCACCTAGGTACCCTTACATTGTGACCATTAGGTGAGAACACCAATCCCATCCCTCTTCCCCTCTTCTCCCCACCTGATTTTTTCTTTTTTTTGAGACAGAGTATCACTTTGTCATCCTTGGTACAGTGCCGTGGTGTCATAGGTCACAGCAACTTCAAACTCAGCCTCCCAAATAGCTGGGACTATAGGCACCTGCCACATCTGCTGGCTATTTTTAGAGTCAGGGTTTTGCTCTGGCTCAGGCTGATCTCAAACTTCTGAGCTCAGGCAATCCACCTACGTCAGCCTCCCAGAGTGCTAGGATTATAGGCATGAGCCACTTCGCCCGGCTCCCCACTTGAATTTAATTGTGTTTTCCTCTTCTGTGGGCATGTAGTTGTTCATCTACTGGTTTTATATTAGTATTGAGTACGTTGAATACTTGCTTTTCCATTCTTGTGATAATTTACTAAGGAGTCAGCCTCAGTTCTTATCAAAATTTACCAATCTTGGGCGGCACCTGTGGCTCATCGAGTAGGGCGCTGGCCCCATATACCGAGGGTGGTGGGTTCAAACCTGGCCTTGGTGAACTGCAAAAGCAGAAAAATAGCCAGACGTTGTGGCGGGCGCCTGTAGTCCTGCTACTTGGGAGACTGAGGCAAGAGAATCGCCTAAGCCCAGGAGTTGGAGGTTGCTGTGAGCTGTGTGACGCCACGGCACTCTACCAAGGGTGATAAAGTGAGACTCTGTCTGTACAAAAAAAAAAAATCCCAATCTTATTTCTTCTACACCTACACATACCTTTTTATTAAATATTTTAAAGCAAATCATAGATAACAAGTAATTTATTTCTATATGCATTTCAAAGTTGTAAGTATTAAAGAAAAA
>CAUYRH010158152.1:0-20250 GCA_963574655.1 Perodicticus potto | reverse complement strand
TTTCTTCTGCTTGCTCCATTCTGTTACTGAGGGATTCTACTGTATTTCTCAGATCTTTGAGGGCTGCAACTTCTTGTCTCAATGTGTCAAAATCTTTGGTCATTTTGTCTTTGAATTCGTTCAGTTCTTGAGACATCTTTTTTTTAAATTATTTTTTATTGAGTCATAGCTGTGAAGACCTCTTTTGGATTACTGCCTGAAATTCGAATTCCAGCTTTTCCTCCATTCCACTGATCTTATTTGCTATACAGACTCTGAATTTGATTTCTGACATCTCAGCCATTTGCTTATGCAAGGGATCTTGTGCTGTATCTACCTTGTCGTTCCATGGGGTAGTTGATCTACTCTGATTATTCATATTGCCAGAGTTTTTCTGTTGATTCCGCCTCTTGATTATTTTTCACTGTTGCCTATGACTGTCCTCAGAGTTGGGAAGGTGTCTCTCCCAGATCAGACCCCAGCAGGATCACTGTGTTGTTGCTGCCTCTTTGTAGGGAGTGACCCTGTGTAGCTCCTCTGGGACTGCCCCACCCAGGGAGTTCTGGCTGTGGGAGCAGCTCCAGAGTGTGGCACGCCTAGATCAAGCAGCAGGGCAGGGGATGGGGCACCCTGTGGCCTTTGCAAAGGGAGCCTGTGCCTCCAGCAGTCTCTGGCTTGGAGGAGGGCTTTGGAGGGAGGGAGGTGGGCCTAGGGCACAGATCGGCACTGGGTGGGAGTCCCAGAGGATTTCCTGGTGGCTGCTGGCAGCAGGCCAAGGCCCAGCAGGGTGCCAGTTGGGGCTGCACAGGGTTCCTGGGGGAGAGGAGTTCCTGGCTGCTGTGGGCTGCGGACCTGGGGCACGGATCAGAGCCAGGTGGGGTCCTGGCTGGCGGCAGGCTGAGGCTGGGTGGGGCACAGATCACTCTTGTTTTGGAGTCCTGGTGGTTTTCCTGGCTGCTGCTGGCGGCAGGTCCAAGGCCCAGCAGGTTGCTAATTGGGGCTGGAGGGGGTCCCGGAGGAAAGCAGTTCCTGGCCGCTGTGGGTGGAGGGCCTGTGGCACTGATCAGCCAGGTGAGGCATAGATTGGCACGCAGGAGTCCCGGCGGACTTCCTGGCCGCTGCTGGTGGTAGGCCAAGGCCTGGTGGGAGTCCCAGCAGAGTTCCTGGCTACTGCTGGTGGCAGGCCAACACCCAGTGAAGTGCCAATCAGGGCCACATGGAGGTCCCTGTGGAGTTCCTGGCCTGGAGGCTGGTGAGGGCCCAGTCGGGCCCCAGACTCTCTTACCTGGCGGGCCACCTGGTCCGGCAGGTAGGGAGGTGGGTGCTGCTCAAGTGCTCTTCCCTCAGTTTCAGCAGAGGTCAGGTTTCTGGTGTGTCAGGTAAGGGGGGACGGGTGTCCTGGAAGTTCAGAATGGCAGAAAACTTTAGTTCAGTTTTTCTGCCTGAAGCTTGGTTTCTTGAAGTCGCTGCTTGCCTCAGAGGTGACCTGCAGTAATCACTTCTCTCTCTCTCGGCTGGGCTCCCAGTCTTCAGCTCAATTGGGCAGTTTCGGGAGGTTATCTTTCCTTTTGGACAGGAGCCTCTGTCGGAAGCTGCTTCCAGTCGGCTGTCTTGCCCCAGGATCCCTTTTCTTGGATTTTATAGGTGATCTTTTGTAGCCCTTTGGCCTTACCTACAGCCTAAATTTATGACTCCAGATCCAAGTGTTCACTTGTGCTCCAGACCCCAGCTGCCCCACCTGGACGTCTACAAGGCACACCGAGGTCTGCCCTCTGCCTGGCTCTCCCCACCTCCTGCTTCCACTCTTCCCTGTGGCCACAGAATCCTTCTTGCTGTTCCTTGAAGCTGCCAACTTTTCTCCCCTCAGGTTCTTTGTACCTGTTGGTCTTTCTGCCTGGAAAATATGTCCCAGGTGTGCTCACACCCAGTGGGGTGTGCTCATAGCCACCCCACTCCTTGCTCAGGCCACCTCCACTGCCCACACTACTAAACTAGCCCTCCCTGAAGGGCTCACCTCCCTCTCTTCAGCCTCTTATCCCACCTGTTTGGTTTTTCTCATAAAATTTCTCCTACCTAAAAAGATGCTGTGAGCTTATTCTTATACTTCTTTATTCATTGTCTCTTCCCTGAGATATAAAAGGCAAAACATTGTCATGGTCACTCTGTAGCTGGAGTACCTGTCCATGGCCCAGGCCCAGGCCCAGCAAGTATTTGTTATATGTTAAACTAAAATATAATGAAAAGTAGATATCATTTCTCCAGTTTCATAGATGAGGAAATAGAGGCTGAAAGATACAATATTGCCTGCTTTTTATTACCTGCTTTTTCTCCCCCTCAGAAAAAGCGTAATAGTTTTAATCAAGATCACCTATGTGAAAGTAAGGCATTAGTTATTTGATAATAATTTATAATTTATAATATTGGTAGATATTTCTTGTCTGGATAGAAAAACTCAGTATGTGCATTTCATAGCAATTATGCTAATGTATTATGTATTATGACTATAATTTCCCACATACACCATCAGTCTGTTTTTTCTCCCCCCAATCTCATGCTTTCCTGACTTTACACACAATCTTGCTGTCTTGTTATTTATTATGTATACACTAACTTGGCAGTCATTCTTCTGTCAGCCCCAGCAGATGACTATTTATCTAGGAGTTTAAATATTGGATGCATCTAAAAATAATTTTTCCTAAAGTGTTTTAAAAATAATTAGCTATTTGAAAAAACCCATACAACTGTCCTCATTGAAGGATGATTTATTATAATGCCTGGCACATGGTCATGGGGTGAGTCATCAGTCCACTGGATGGTCTGGGGCACCACGGCGCATTCTCTGGTAACACATATGACACATGTACATGTACCTGGGAGATCCTCAGTTACTCATGTGCTTTGGCAGAAGCCAGTCAATCTGAACCTTTATGTTGCAATTATGTAAGTATATTTTCATATCCTATCTTAACCTGAATAGAGGAAGAAACACCAAGAGAATCCAACCATACACTGGTGAGCTAGATTACCCTCCCCTTTTATTTTTGTAGAGACAGAGTCTCACTTTATCACTCTTGGTAGAGTGCCGTGGTGTCACACAGCTCACAGCAACCTCCAACTCCCGGGCTTAGGCGATTCTCTTGCCTCAGACTCCCGAGTAGCTTGGACTACAGGCACCAGCCACAACGCCCAGCTATTTTTTGTTTTTGCAGTTTGACGGGGCCAGGCTTGAACCCAGCACCCTCGGTATATGGGGCCGGTGCCCTACTCACTGAGCCACAGGTGCTGCCCACCTAGATTACCCCCTTTTAAAAAAGCATTGCCTGTCTTTTGATTTTAAGAAGGCTAAATTGGAAATATTAAGAATATAGGACAGTTCTCAATGTGGACATTCAAGGTATAAAACCTTCCCCACATGGTTGCTCAACTGTTTGTCCCACCTGGCAGTTTGACCCTCATTGTGTGACCCAAGTCCTCTGCAAGGCTTTTTTTTTGGATCTGAGCCTGTCTCTGTTTTTCTTTACCAAGACCTTCTGACTCTCAGTCCTTCAGGTGTGTAAAGACTGACTTAATATCTGTCCCTTCTGATTAGATGCCACATCCAACAACAAAGTGTTCCCACTTGGCTCACCTAGGCTTTGAGTCAGGACTTTTGTCTAACCATCCTTTTCTCCAGCCACACTGAGATCTCCTCCTGGACAGTGAGAGTTTCTTAGACTTCTGGGCTCCTTCCAAATTCTAGGCCAAGACTGGCCACCTGTAGTCAATACTGAGTAAACACTCTTTTATCCAGCTTCTCCATTTGTAACAGACAGTTCTCTCCATGGTTTCCTTAAACTTGAGGAGTCACAGTCTCATAAATTCAGATAAAACCCTTTCTTCTGTGAGATAATGGCAGGAGACTCCTTTGGGAACACCATTGCCCTGCTGCAGCCAGTCAAAGTTAGATGCGTCTACATTCATCCCAGAGGATGGCCTGGCACAGACCGGAAATGAGGGACCAGTTGGAGAGGCAGAGGCATTGGATTGGTTTTTCTGTCTCTTCCATTCCAGCAAAATTCTTTAGGGGCTGTTCTTTTCCTATTGTTTGAATTCCAATATCTACTTCTTCCCTCACAAGCTCAGCTCTTGCTCTGTGTTGGTTTGAATTTATTGTTCTCCCAGCCTCTCATTCCTATTAAATTAGATATTAGAGAGATCCATCAGCCGGCACTGTTCAGGGAAACAGTTCACACTCTGTGCACATGAACCGCTGGATGTGGGGCTTGGATGGGCCTGAATTTATCTACAGAATTATGTAAAAAGCCTCTTGCTTTCACCTGTGCAGGCGTTCAAGTCCTGCCACACTACCCAGTGAAACACTGAACTCCCCTGGAAGGTCACAACAAAAGAACCCCATGTAATTACCATTTAGCATTCCTATAGCTCTTTATTTTTTGTCTTCTGGTGTTGATGGTAGGGGATGTGTATTTACGATCATTTTATTAGCTTCTCACAAGATTAGTTTTTATTAAAAACACAAATATCATTATAAATATGTGAGTAGGGAGGTTGAAGAGGGATTTCGAAAGACACTAGGCAAAAAGATTAAATATCTATAGGTTTAACAGTTGCTTAAACAAATGCCCACAGTATAACTATGGACCTTTTCCTCAAACTTAGGCTTCATCAATTCTATTTCAACTGGGATGCAGCCTCCAAGAGCTTGCTGACTTAAAGCCAGACATGTCACAGGGCAAGAGGCAAGTTTATGGAGATTATTTTAAGAAATATTTTGTGCTTAGAAAAACTGTGTTTTCTATTTTCTGTAGTTATTTCCTGCTCAACGTTTGTGCATTTCAGGTTATGTGATTCAATACATTTCCTTGTGAAATTAAAGTGGATCTTGTTTTTCACTTGCTGACAGAGCATCCTCATTGGTAAATACGGACAACAGGTGCTCAACATTTGGTAGTTTACAAAGTGTCGTCACAACAATTATCACATTTAAATCTCTAGACAAACCTGAAACAAGTATGTTTAGAAACCCCTTGCGACAGAAGAGAAGGCTGGGGCTTAGACTGGAGAAGATGAGGGACTGGGCTGCTGTTACACTGCAAAAGACAGTGGAGCTAGACTTGACCCCAAGTCAAGTTTCAAGTTCTTTTTATAATCCCACACTATTTTTCAAAGAAATAGTCTTGTTCATTCATTCAATAATCCATTTAGCCATCCATCCAAAACTATTTAGTGAGGACCTACTGTATGCCAGATACCACCTGGAACTCCCAGTTTGGGAGGGAAGAGAGCAAATGAAAAGATAATTACAGTAAAGTGTGACAAGTGCTCAGACATTAGCACTGGGGTTCTGGAAAAACAAAGGAGGGAATCTTGACCTGAGCAGTGGTTAGGAAAGCTTCCTGGAGGAAGTGACACTGGAGCTGAATCTTGATGTGAATGGCATGTTAACATGCATACATTTCCCTGGGTTGTATCAGTGTCCTCTGTACCACTTTGGGGTCCACCCCTATGTCACTCATAGTTGAACCCTGTTGTCAAGAAAGTAGTGGGGAAGAACTCACTAAAGAAGGAGAGGCATTCCCAGTGAGGGAACTTTGAGTGATGAGATGGCCTGGGGAAGGCAGTGAAAACATGGCATACACAAAAGACAGCAATCAAGAGACCTGGTTCTGGCCCCAGGTAAGCTCTGTTCTTCCCCAGGCCTTGCTTTTTCATCAGTGATACAAAAGGGTTGGATCTTAAAAAAGCTAAAAATTGCAGATTGCACTGTTCCAAGGAAGCAGCAAGAGCAGGGCAAATAGGAACATGGTCGGGGACCTTGGAAGGGAGCTGCCCATGCCTTTCACAGGCTCGAGCCTGCACACTGGTTCTCCCTTCCTCCTGGAAATCTTTGCCCATCGTGCCCATCTGCTAACCTCTGTCTCATCCCCTGCTCCATTTTTCCTATTCCAAGGCAGATGTAGGGTCCTTCCCACCTCCCATATAGCACTGGACTATGAGTGTTTGGATACTTGCATGCCTAATTCTCCCCTTGGCCCTGGGTTCCTGGTGGGGGGGTGGGGAGGGACTGCAACCTCTTATCTCCATGTTCCTGGCATGTAGCACTATGCCAAGCATCATGCACAGGCATATGATGGGGGATTATGGACTTGGTTTGATCACAGGTCTTCAAGTTAGAAGATGTTTCCAAAAGGTGACTTGGGTATTCAGGATAAAATACTTTCGTGTCCATTTTACAGACAAGACTCTAAAGGTCCTGGGAGGTTAAACTATACACTGGGAAGGACGAGCCAGGTCACCTGCTTCCCAGGGCAATCAATGGTTCTGCCATTTCATCAGACTCTGAGGATTCCAATTATATTTCATTTCTTTAGGAAAACAGAAGAGGCATTTTCTCTGGAGTAAACTAAAGGAGACGGGAGTCAGGTTTAACAGCCCGACCCGTCTCCAGCAGTGACATGATGTGTGAAGGTTCATTTGGTAACAACCTTTGAATAGATTAAGGAGGTGAGGCTGGGAGAAGGCAGGTGTGAGATCAGAGGAGACAGCATTTGACAAGGCGGAGCTGTCCGGGACCTGAACAAACAGCTCCTCTCTGGGGAGGGAGGGCCTCGTGGAGTGTGTGTATGAGACAAGCTCCACGTGCAGTGAAGGGCTGCATACCGCAAACACATTTCTCCCCTCCGCCATGGCTGTCACAGCCCCAGCCCCCACCACGGCCCCCCCTGCATGGATCATTTATCTTTTGATTTCCAAGTTCCAGTGGACTCTTTCAGGCCAGCAGAAAACAGAGGTTGGACCTTTGGAGAGTGTCTAGTTATTCTCATGTCCAATCATCATCGCTTTAGGATAGTATTTTTGGTCTTATTTGTTTCCCTACCCTCAGCTTATTTCTTGGCAATGTGGTGCTCCTGGCAGGGTGAGGCCTATGACTCATCCTCCCCTCACCCCCACCCTGTGAGAAGCACCTTATCGGTTCCCTGGCAGACAAAGGGTGGTGGTGCAGGGTGAGCGCACTGAATTGCTGAGGGATGCCAGTCCTGGAATCAGTGTGTGCCTTTAATAAAGAGCAGTCCCCTGCTCTTTGTGATGATAGGACTGCTTGTGATAAAAGCATCTCCTTCAGATTGGCAGGTAGAGAGCTGGATGGGGGTGGAGGGTGGAGTCTCTTGGGAAGGAGGTGCTCCCTCTTGCAAAATTGACTTTGTCTCTGCCAGAGTTCTGAGTATCAAGAGGGAACAGATTTGATGCTGTCTTTGATTGTCTGCTGGCAAAGTATCGGTGATCAACGCACATAAGCCCTTAGTAGCTTCTGAGGCACTAGCAGCTAGAAGGCAGGATGTTTGCCAGTGCCAGACTCTGAGCTCCATGAGGGTGGTGGCTTGAGGCTCAGTGCCAGGCATGTGGAGAAAGGAAGCACATCTGTAGAGGCCTGTGGTCTGAGGTCGAGCCTATGTCCTGTGTTGTCTTGGGCAAATTACTCAACCTCTCTTGAATCCCTTCACCAGCACTTGTAGGGATGGGGGGCTGAGAATTTTCCCAGAGATGCTTCCACTAAAGCCAAGTCTTGAAGGAGAAGGGACAGAACTGTCTGAGGGCTGCTGGTGGGCAGGTGGAGTCCAATCTGGAGACCCATGGAGCTGGTGGTGAGAAGGTCAGGGCCTTGCAGTGTGGCTCTGGGTCAGACAGCCTGGATGGGAGCAAGAAGCAAAGACACCGAGACCCTGGTGTCTGAGTATAGAGCTGCTAAGGGAATTGATAAGATGGGAAGGCCATGGGGGTCAGAGAGAGAACCATTTACAGAGGAAGAGCAAGGCCTATTATCTGGGGGCAGAGGGGTGGTCGAGAAAGGGTGCTATGAAGACATGGTGATAGGGAAAATTCCAAGTGAAACTTGGAAGCAATTCATGTGCATGTGTGGTTCATGGAAAAATGTCCATCTTCTCTGCATTCCCTAGTTATGTTCTGAAGCAGACTCCCAGTGGCTGCTATAGAGGGAGGGGCAGAGATGGGAGGATGAGAGAGACTGGCCACCTCCTTAGATCCCTGACACCTGCTAGCAATGGCCACCTTTGCTGCCCTGACTCTTCCCTCGTCCAGCCTCTGGGGAGCTGACCAGAGAGCCTTGTGTGTGTGCTTCTCCCACGTGTTTTCTCTGCCTCACTTCAGGCTGCCTGCTTTGCCTGGCACTCCTCTGATATCCCCTCTCTTCCTTCTTCCTGCTTTGCCACATGCACGCAGGACACAGCCACATAGCTCTCTGTTCACCTCCCAAGAACACCTTTGGAAGCAGGTGTACTTCCAGCAGCACTAAGAAGCTAACAAACTCTTCCCATTCACCTACAATCCATTTCTGAAAAAACGGATTTAATTAATATCTTGGGTAGCTCTAGTGTCTAAAATTCTAGATATATATAATAAAGTTATATAATTAATATCACATAATACATTTGCAAAAGGGATAAATACTGCTGTGACAGTTTTTACCTTCCAGGCTCTTGCACAAAACATCCTTTTCATCTAATACTCTTCATCTTGTTTCTGTTGTGTTACTTGCAATTAACCATTTAAGTGGAATCTTTTTAGGTAAACAAATAAAAATAATAAATAATAGTGTATATTTTCTCTCCACTCTGGCAACAGTCTAGTTGGCCTTAATTATTACAGGATTAATAATCCTGTAATATCAGGATTATTACATTGCCATTCTCTCCATATCAGATTTCCTTAGGCTACTGCTGTTCCCTTGCATTGGATAAATCATCTCTGTGGCTCTGAGAGTGTAGAAGTCACCAGCTAGAAATTATGCTGGTCTTGGAAAATCATGGCATGCTTGAACTATTTCTGGAATTTCCATGTTGTATGATCTAAAGGGCTGCTCAGGAAATGGAGTGCTTCTGAGTGGGTTACCGTGAGGCTAGTGGGCGTACAGAAGGGAAGAGCTGCTATCTCTGGGGATCCTCCTCTAGGACAGCAGGCCAACAGGAAGTGACAGAACCTTCATTTTCATAGCAAAGTGTTAAAAGTGTGTTGTGCCAGGGGCCTCATGGAGGAAGGTGTGCCCACTGGCCAGATGGTGGGAGCAGTGAAATTAGTTGTCTGAGTAAACTGTAAATAAATTATAAATACAAATCTCATCACTCCTCTTGTTTGCTTAAGGTCTTCCACTAACTCCTCATCATCTTTGCAAAAATGTTTAAGCTCTTTAGCACAACAAAGAGTAACTCCAGTAGGGTGACCTACCCTCCCGGGTTTGGTCAGGATTCTGAGGGTTCCAAGAACATAACACTTTCAGTGCTGAAACCGGGACTGGGAAAACTGGGCTGAGTTGGCCACCTTGTAACCAAGACCTAGGCTCCGCCCATCTCACTGAAGCCCCACCCTGTAACCAGGACCTAGGCTCCGCCCATCTCACTGCAGCCCCACCCTGTAACGAGGACCTAGGCTTCACACACCCTGCCGCAGCCTTTCCCACTTCATCTCTCTGTCGTCTGTAGTCACTCTCAGAGGGGTCCAACCTTTTGACGTTGCTGTGCCACATTGCAAGAATAGTTTTATCTTGGGTTGCACATTAAATACAAAACACTAATGAAAGCTGATGAGCGAAAAAAAAGCTTCATGAATAATTTTCATGGTATCTGCCACCACAGATAAGCAAAAAAGTTCTCACATAATCCACGTGGGGCCTACAGATTGGACATCACTTTCCGGTGGTTCTAAGTGGGCTCTGATGGTTCCGGCTATTTCTGTCTCTTTGTCTGGAACTGTGCTCTCTTTGCTACCTAGAAGCCCTTGCACCCCAGCTTCCCATCTGTGCCTGGTTCTCCTCATCTTTTGAGGGTCAGCCAAGCATTCCTTCATCTGGGAAGTCTTCGCTGACCTCTCCCCATCCCCAAGTTAGGGGCACTTCTCTCCTCTGTGTTCATACCCCCTTTGCCACAGTCATCCTTTGTTGCTTCATTATCAGTTTCCCTTTTTCAGCCCCAGGGGGCTGGGAGCTGAGTCAAGACAGGACTGATTTTATTCCCGGCACCAAGCACTGTGACTGGACATGTTGTTCATTAAATCTTTAAAGGTTTATTTAATTACATACACATGTATATGAACGAATGGAAGAAAGAGTAAATGGTAAAGCATAGCCCAGGTATAGATGAACTTTCAATACTTGGGCACCTGTGTTCTACTAGCAAGCACGTAAAGCAGTTCTTGAGATCGGGGAGGGATGGGACAAGGAATGTGGAATCCCAACTTGCTGCACAGGATGAAGGAGGCAGGCAATGAGGAGGGGATATGGGATGGAGGTGGTGGCAGGTGGGGCTTCGAAAGCCAGCTGGTATTGTGGGAGCTGGGATGGGGAGGGGAACCGGTCAGCACTGGGTATAAATGGAGCAGATATAAATAACATCAGGGCAAATGCAGTCATCTGGCTCTTTGGTGCCAAAGAGATATTCTTAACTAAGGTGTTTACCCAAATGGGGGCTGGGACCAGGGAAAGAGAGATGAGCAATAGAGGAAAGCATAAAAGACCTAGAAGGTTTCTGTTAGAGAGGCCCTTCCTGAGCTTCTGAGGGCAAGATGTACTATGAAGGCACCAGGCAGGACCTGGGAGAATTGAGGCAGCTACAGGCAGTGTGTCTTCTACCAGCCTGGTGGGTGGGGGCCACCACTATCTGTGCAGACTACTCAATGTGGCCCTTACCCCCGTCCCTGAGGCAGGCATCTGCTGGGAAGAGAAGTCCCCTGGGCTTTCCAGGAGGCTGCCTTGTGCACTGGAATCTCTGTCTGTGAGATAAATATTTCAGAAAGGCAGCTGGGAAAGGCAGTGCCTTTTTAATCAAAGCTGAATGGAGCCCGAGGGGGAAGGGCGCAATGTCCTCGGGAGTGGAATAATGTACCGGCAAGGCAGTGCTCCCTGCATACAATGGGACAGGAGGTGAGCGTGGGGGATGGCTTTGGGTATAGAATTCTTTTTCTCTCAGCCCGTGCTGAATGGAGGCCTGGAATTGTTGCCAGTGACCTTCGACAGCAGCACAGGGTGAGGCAATTGTGCCAACCGGCAAACCTTGATGAATTGGAGTTTGTGGTGGAATCTAGCAGTGTCTGCTGTTCAGGGAGCAGCTCACTCTGGCCAGATGCTTGGGCAGCCCATTTATGGGCTGTGCTTTCCATGAATGACTTCGCTTCATTGCTACAACAGCCCTGTTGGAAGTAATTATCTCTCCCACTTTCCAGAGGAGGAAACTGTAGCCCAAATAAGTCCAATTACTCCAAAGCACTTAGCACAATGCCTGGCACACCATCCCAACAATAGCATTAAAACTTGGATAAGGTTTGCTCTGTGCCGTGTATTAATCTGAGAGCTTTTATAGGTGCAACCCATTCAGTTCTTACCACCACCCATGATACAGGTTTTATTATTAGCCTCATTTTACAGACAGGCTAAGATAGCTAGTACAGGACAGAGCCAGAATCTGAGCCTGGGTAGTCTAACTTCAAAGCTTGAGTGTTTAACCATTTCCTATATGTCTTGTATAGAAAGAGCACTCAATAAGTATCAGTCACTAATATGCTATCATTACCCCAAAGGCATACAGTTTGTGAGGACAGAGCTGGGCTTGAATACAGGATGTCTGACTCCATATCTGCTTTGGACTTCTACATTAGGATGAATGAGGGATTTGTGGATTTTTCTTGTTAACTGAGGCTTAGGAAGAAATCCCATTTGCCTTCAGCCCTGTGACAGACACTGCTATAGGGCACTAGCATCTGTGTTCTTTCTGTCCTGGGCTCACAGCCCCACCACATGTTCCTGCCTCCTTTGTAGGTATGTGTGGCCGTGTCAGTGAATTCTAGCCAATAAAATATAAGAAGAAGGGGTGTGCACCATTTTCAGTTTTGCCTTCCACCGCCAAGTAGCCCTCCCACTCACAATGCTGGAGTGTATAAGATGGAAGTAGCTGGGTCCTGGGCGGCCACATGGAGCACAGCCTCCCACCTTGCCCCAGCAGTGAACTATGATGCAAGCAAGAGATCATCATTAGTGAGTTAAGTCCCCCAGTTGTTGATATTGTAGCATTCAGCTCCTTCCACTCCTGCTCCAGTAATAGAGACACCTTTTCCTAAAAATTCAGAATATTGCAGGGATACACACATTTGGGATATATAATTTTCTTTTGCATATTTTAAGTCAAAGTAAGTATACCCTTCCCCCAGAATATGTGCATTGTACCAGTTAGGTGTGAATTTACCCTACTCCTCTTTCTCCCTCCCATCTTTTTGATTTTGGTTGTGTTTACTTCCATACGTGCACTTCAGTGTTGATGCACCAGTTCCAATTTAGTATTGAGTACATGTGGTATTTGTTTTTCCATTCTTGGGATACTTCACTTAGAAGAATAGTCTCCAGTTCCATCTAGGTTGTTCCAAAAGATATTAGATCACCATTTCTTTATGGCTGAGTAGTACCCATGGTATACATACATCATATTTTATTAATCCACTCATGTATTGATGGGCACTTGGGTTGTTTCCACATCTTTGCAGCTGTGAATTGTGCTGCTATAAACATTTAAGTGCAACAGTCTTTTTGATAAAATGTCTTTTCTTCCTTTGGGTAAATACCTAGTAGTGGGGTTGCTGGATCAAAAAAATAGAGACCTTTTTTAGAATGCCCTTGATAAATGCCTTAGTCTGTTTCTTTTTCTCTACCACAGTAAACATAAGTCAAGAGAGTAAAATTGGGAAAGAACACAGGCTTTAGTGTCAGACACTCCACGTTACCACTTAGCAGCTGTGTGCCCCCACCTCTCTGTACTCCAGAGGCCTCTGCTGTGGTATCAAGGCGATACCACCGTTGCCGGGATATTGCAAGGCGTTAGAGGCAATGCAGCAGTAGCCTCTAGCATAGCACCTCTGAATAGTTTGCTCAATCCATGTTCAAGGATTTTCTTTTTCAATTGGGAGAGCAGTTGTGCAATGTGTGTCCAAATGTGAAGCATTTGTATTCCTGTTAACTTAGCAATTCTACTTCCAGGAATTTATTCTAAAAAAAAGAAAATCTTGGATGCTCTAAGCTTTAACTATTAAAATGTTTATCCTAGTGTTGTACTTAAGTGAAATATTGGAAACAAGCTAAACTTTCAGCTATAGAGAACTGGTTAAATAAACTGTGGTGCACCTATTCAATTGAGAATGGTCTAGCCGTTAAACATGAAGTAGTAGAAGACTGTGCCATGACATGAAAAACAGTAAAAGCAGATTACAAAATGGATGTATTCCATGGACCCATTTTTATTAGTAAAAAATAAAATGAAAACATAACTATGCAGAAGGAAAGGACTAGAAGGATATACCCTAAAATAGAAAATGTTTATCTTTGGGGAGTGGAGTTTGTGGGTTTTTTTCCCCTCTTCTTTGCTTATCTCTGTATTTTCTATATTTTCTATGGTAAACAGGCACTATTTTGGTAAAGAGAATAAACTAAGTGATGACAGCTTATTTTTTGGTCTTACCTACATTAGTTGTGACATTGAACATCCTTTATTACCTTTATCATTGTACGAATGTTGACTTAGTGTGAGAAACAAAGACATGAATCGACACAAGGTATCTGGATGGATCTCAGGTAGAGTTGGGTTGCTGCCATTGGTGGTTTAGATGGGTGCTGGCTATTGGGTGTTTAGTACTATGGATATTTTTTTTTGTGGTCTTAGGTGCACATGGATCTCTCCATTCCTCTCTTCTTCTACAAAAGGCTTCTAGCAGGAATCCTGGCCTCAAAAGGATCGTGTGTCCCATGATACTTTCTAGGCACCCATGAAATATGAGCTTCTCTGGACAGACTGAGGACCATAAGATGAAAATTGGAAATTCTCAGCCTTGCTATAACAAGGCATGTGATCTGAAAGTGTTTGGTGAGGCAGCCCTCCCTGGGCTGATACACTCACCACGGACTTTCTTATTCCTCAACTGGGACCCTAGTGGATGTGTGTGAATTTGTTTCTAAGCTGACAACACTGTGCTTTTGCAAGAATATGAGAACAACAGACTGGAAGAAAATATTCACAATGCATACATCAGAGAAAGGATTCAGATCCAGAATACACGGGTTTCCTACAAATGTCACAATAGAAAGACAACTTGATAAAAAATGGGCAAAAGACTTGAACAGGAATTTCACAAAAGAAGATGTAAGAATGGTCATTAAGCATGTACAAAGGAGTTCCACATTGTTAGTAATCAAGAAAATGCAATTTAAAACCACAATTAGATACCATTTTGTACCCACTAGAATGGCTAAAATAAAAATGTTTGGCAATTTCCAAAGCTGGTAAGGATGTGGAGCAATTGGGATCTCAGTTTAGTGTTATTGTGAAATCAGTTTAGATTTCCCTGTTAATAAATTATGTGATAAAATAGTTTTTGGGATAAATATGCTTATTTGTTCATGTGCTTATCCAACAATTATGTGTTTAGAGTTCATGATGGGTAAAACAAAGTTAATGGCTTTGAGAACCATGTTGGCAGTTTGCAAAATGAAGTCTTGTTAAGTCACCTACCATGGAAATAGGGGTATTTATCATATTTCTTGATTCTCAGACACATGTATTATGTTACAACCAATTTCGAAGTAATTGTGACAATTGCAAACAAAATGTTTTTGCACCAAAAATAGGAGTCTTGAGGTGCCTGTGTCTGCCTGTCATTGTTTTTCACACTTAGACCTGGCTTCATCAGGAAGGAGATTATTTTTAACCTCTTGCCTTTGCTTCCACATTTAAATGCTCTGAAAAGAAATGCACACGAATGCACATCTTAGTAAAAATGATCTTGTTCAGTCCAAACGTTTTTCTCAATCTCTTTTTAAATATAGCTGCATATGACCCCTCAGTACTAAAAAATTATCTTAAATTAACACAGTCTTAAACTGTAAGTTGATGTGGCTTTGTTTACTTCCCCAACATCTTGAATGCAAGACAAAAATAAATGTGTTTAACAAAATTCTTTGGGCTCAGCATTAACAAAGGCATGGGGGAGGGGAGACAAAGAAGTAGCTATAATGTGAGAAACTGACATCATTTAAGTGTGAACTCTGGGTTTGAAGTCAGAGACCTGGCCCTGTGATGTCTTAACTATGTGATCCTGGTCACATTGCATTATTTTCTGAGCCTCTATTTTCTCCCAGGCAGATTAGGTATGATAATACCTATTTCACACGGTTGATTTAAATGAGTCATGTAAAAAAATGCTGGCATGTAATAGGTGCTCAGTAAATACTGTTGAATCTAAATCTTAATGGAGATACAAGATGTTCCTGAATAGATTCTCAGAGATGGCTGGAGACTATGCTATCAATTTCAAGTTCAAGGTGGCAGAGCTTTAGTTTGACTTCCTTCCAAGGAGTTTTCATTGCTCCATTGTATGATACCAGGAGTTGTGTTTATCACTCTGACCTTGGTTTGAAAGACAGAAAATGTGTTTTGGCAAAACTAAAGTAAATTTTTGTAACAAGCCCCAAAGTATTATCTCTGTGACTTGAAAAGGCAGCAGGTGAAGATTTAAAAAAAAGTAAGGGCAGAGACATGATGTTCAAAAGTGACTTTCTGTAAAAGAATGAAGCACGAGAGGGGCTGAGCATGAAAATAAGGGGAGGGGATGGTGAGTGGAGGCCCCATCTCGTGGAAGGACCATGGAGCTTTTCTTTGGGGCGAAGTGGAGGAAACTGTGTGAAGGGTGGTCGGAGTTGGTTTCTAAGGCCAAACAGGTGGGTACAACCTGATGTAGGATAAGACCTCGCATTAATCTCTCAATTATCCTTTTCTGTCCCATTTCAAAATTTTCTTCAATGATGTCACTTTTAGATCTCTCATTTAGACTCACACACACACTTTCTACATATACACACACGAGCTGGCAAGCCCTTTCTGGGAGGAAACACAGTTCATCAGTTCACATTCCTCATTTAAAGTCTTCTTTATCTTGTTGGATGGGTTTTAAGCACTTGTGATCCATGTCAGCCAGGTGCTGTGGGAACACAGTGGCTGGAGCAGCAGCACGTGTGGGGAAGGACATCTGAGAGCTTCCTGGAGCTGAGTGAGACTCAGGGATGAGTGAGAGCCCCTCACTCTGTAAAGAAAGAGATGTGGTCAGGGCAGAAAGGCTGTTCAAAGAGAAGGGCAGGGGACCAGAGAAGGGTATTTCAGAAACTGCCCGTGGCCCAGGCTGTGGAGTGTGGGCCAGGAGGTGGGTGGTGCACGAAAGAAGCTCCTGAGTCTCACCAGTCTTTTCTTCCAGGAGACATTTTCTTTCCCCTTCCAGTTTTGCCAACCAAGTGGAACAGAAAAGTATTTTTAAAAAATGCAAATAACAGGGAGGGATTGGGCAATAGGTGAGTGTTGAGTGAGGTTGTCAAGTTGCAGGAAGCACTGGGGGCTCGACCAGAGAGTTCCAGAGATTGGAAGTAGAGGATGATGAAGGTGGCTAACACGGGTCACAGCAGCAACTCTGAAGTCATTTACTGGCTGTGAATCTTCCTCTTTGCGGTAATTTGATTTAAATAGAGTTCTTTAATTTTCAAGCCCAATTTAAGCGTTCCATTTATAGAAAAAAGCTCAGTGAAGGGGAAAAACCTGCCAACATTTGTTTCCCTTCAATGAACCCTAGGCACGAGGTGCCCACTTTTTCCCTGTACCTCTCCACGCCATGTGCACAGACCACCAGCAACAGCATGGCCCGGGAGCTTGTTAGAAACACAGATTATTTCTCGTGCCTCTTTCTTTTTCAGAAAGTCACTTTTGAACATCATGTCTCTGCCCTTACTTTTTTTTAAATCTTCACCTGCTGCCTTTTCAAGTCACAGAGGTAATACTTTGGGGCTTGTTACAATACTCTGTACAGAAATACAGGCCCCCTCAAGACCTCCCAAATCAGAGTGTGCATGTGAGATGCTTATTAGATCCTCAGGGGAGGTGAATGCACACACTATCACAACCACAGATGATACCATCAACTTCCTAGGAGGCCAAACATTGAAAACTCCAACCAAGAAAAGTCAGACTTTGGGGATGGAAGGAAAAGTGTTTTTAAGAGATTATGGGAACAATGAGAAAATCTGTATATGTTTTCAAATCCTTTTAAAACGGAAAATTATCCACTGTACTTTGGAGTTTCTCAAAATAATGGGCATTTGTGACTCTCTTTGCAAGCTCATTGCTCATCTCTGAGAAATCTTGCAAGAGGCTGACTTTCTCCAGCTGTTCCCAAGGCTGGAAAACCCAGCTCTGTCTCAGATGTCTGGAGTCTGGCTTCCTAGCAGTCGAGCCTCTTTAGTGACAGTGAATACTTGTGTACTGATTCTCTCATTCTGAAGATTTTAATTGCCAGGCATTAAAAACACCCATATGTAATACACATTCGGTCTGCAACTCTGTTTTTCTAAACTTCCTGTAATGCAGTGCTCACAGAAACACTGAATTGTATGATGAGTGGGGATTTTGTGGCTGGGAGGAAGTCTGAGGGAGAGAGGGTGCGGTGAGGGATTTGGTGGATTTGGAGAATGTGCTCCATTACCAAAGGCTGCTTTCCTAGTGATGCGTGGGCACACTGGGAAACTAAGATCTGTGAAATCTTATTCTGTCATAGATGTCACCCCTAAAATTCATAACAGCCATAGTTTGTTGAACACCTAATGTGTGTCATGGACTTGACATACATTATCTATGGTCCTAAAACAACCCCATTTGGCAGGTGGCATTCTCCCCTTGTACAGGTGAGAGGGCTGAATCACAATGGTTAAGTCCCTATCCAAGGCCACAATGCTAGCTGTGATGATGGAATTTGAATGCTGGTCCTTTAACTTTAGAGTGTATGTTCTCTCTGCTGCACCCTCAGTGGTCCACTGTGAGCAAAGCTCATTTTTTGCATGACATTCTGATTCACTGCCACGGAACGCACCAACCTCCTTTCTCGGGCTCCTCTGTGTGATCCAGCTCATGGCTGCCCCCCATATCAACACTCGTTTCCCTGATGCCTCAACTGATGGGAGCAAATCTCATAAACATGTCCATCTGTGAACCAGTAGAGGGTGAGCAGTGACCACCTTGCAGTCTCTCTCATCTGGTAGCAGTCAATCCACCAGCTTGTCAATTTACCAATGTTTGATAAATAGCTACTATGAGGTCATTGAGACAGGGACTTCACATTCATGGAGCTGGGTAGATGAATTCACTCACCACTCATCTGCACCTGCTAAGTTGCATATTGACAGCACAGTAGACTTTCCCAACATGTCTTGCATTGTGGAGGCCACAGTGGTATATTAGAAAGGGCACAGAATTTGGACTCAAAATGCCTGGCTTTGAATCTTATTCTCCCACTCACCAGATTTGTGATGTTGAGCAGATAATTTTGTCCTGAGTCTCAGACTCCTTTTCTGGACCATGACAATCCAGGATGGCCATTTCACAAAGCTGTTGCAAGGGTTATTTGCTATAATGTCTGTGCATGGCTGGTGCAATACATGGCACACAGTGGGTGCTTTCAAATTGTGAAACTGAGTTTTTTGCACTTTACTGTTTTAAAACTTCCTATTCCCAGACATCTCATCTATGCTCCCATGGCACAGACAGGTTAACACAGGCTTCCTGAATGTCCCTGAAATTCTCCTGCCCTGCCCACATGGGTAAGCTATGCACAGTGAGGGGTGACATGAGTGTCTGTATCACCTCTCAGCTGTGAGCTGATCAGACCAGGACAACTGTGGCCTCAGGTCAGAGGTAAGGATCCCTCTGCTCTCTATTCAATGGCCTACACTGCTCTGTGACCCTGGCCATGTGATATTTTGTCCTTTGGCCAGAGTTTTGTAATTGGCACCATTTGTACAAACATCCCAGGAAGCAATTGTTTGTACAGGCTCATAAATTTGTGGGACAGTTTACTTTGGAGCCTGATCAGATGACAACCTTCTGGGGCTCAATGCCCATCCCAGGGTTCTCACCATGGTCATGACTTTATGATGGACCCCACTATGTGGGTGCCAAGGAACTGATGCTGTGATGGTTCTGCTCAGCCTCCTCGACTTGTTTTGTGCCTCTTCTCTGTGGTCTTTTGTGGTGGGCAGTCCTGGGGCTATGATTGTCTGTTTCCTGAGTCTCTTCAAGCAAAAGCTCAGCCAGCACTGCCTTAGCTTTTGAATCTCTGTGGATAACTCCCAGATCTACTCTAAATGCCTAATTCTGCTTCCTTGCCTGCAAAAATAATAATCAATGTGCATTAGGTCTTTCTGCAAACTTCATCGAGCTCCTGCAATGTGCTAGCCTTGGGGATTGAGGGTGAACAAAATAGACAAAGCCTCTGGGCAGAAGCAATGAACAAGTAAAATAAAGAAATAAATCATGAAGTTTCAGTTAGGAGGGGAATGAAACATCAAACCAAATGGAGAGAGGATAGGGAGGTTGGGGTGATGGATTGTCTCATGACCAGGACTAATGAGCAAGCCCGCTGGTTTGCCTGCTGTGAGGGAAGTGAAGTCAGGGGAGGGGAAGGGAGGGAACCAGTTAGGGAAGGCTTCTCTAGGGATATGACCTCGGAGCAGAGCCTGCATGCTGAGGAGGAGTTGGAAGATCTGGGGAGGAGATCCTGAAGTGGGAGCAAGCTTGGTGAATTGTAGGAATGGCTACTATTTATCATGTGGTAGCTATGTGCCAGGCACTGTGTACAGTTCATCATCAAGAGCAGCATTCCAACTGATCCTATGAGGTTTGGGATGAAACTATCCTTTCCAGTTGTTCCAGAGGTAGAGTCTACTCCAGCATCACTCTCATCTTAAATACATGTGTTTTATTATTCTTCATTACATTATTTCCACCCCCCCCCCGTAAGACAGAATTGATTTACAGAAAAGAATACAGAAAACACCAAAGCTCCTGGTAGACGGAGAGATTTCAAGTGGGGAGAGAGAAGCTCTCTCTGTTCCTCTCCTGGTCTTTCCCCGTCTCCTCCTCTAGGCCTCTAGCCTCAGGGTATATATAGGTGTATGGGTTCCTTGGCCAGGAAACGAATGAAAACAGTCCCTTCCGCTGGGGGCAAGGTGAATGAGTGTATCAATGAATGGACACAGTCCATCCGTGGAATTCAGGCTTAGGAAATTCACAAGAAACTGACCTAGGCATAGGAAATGGGGGTTCCACATTTAGTCCCAAGTGTAAAGTGAAGGAGACACCAAGGCACAGGTGTCTCCTCAGCAGTTGTCCAGCCTTTTTGGCTATTGGAGCCTCT
>CAUYRH010158150.1:0-42881 GCA_963574655.1 Perodicticus potto | reverse complement strand
GGGATGGTGTGTGGGGAGAATGGGGAGTGACTGGATTGTGGGATGGTGTGTGGGGAGGATGTGGAGTGACTGGGTTGTGGGAGGGTGTGTGGGGAGAATGGGGAGTTACTGGATTGTGGGATGGTGTGTGGGGAGGATGGGGAGTGACTGGGTCATGTGATGGTGTGTGGGGAGGATGGGGAGTAACTGGGCTGTGGGATGGTGTGTGAGGAGGATGGAGAGTGACTGGGCTGTGGGATGGTGTGTGTAGGGAGGACGAGGACTGACTGGGTTGTGGGATGGTGTGTGGGGAGGATGGGGAGTAACTGGGCTGTGGGATGGTGTGTGAGGAGGATGGAGAGTGACTGGGCTGTGGGATGGTGTGTGGGGAGGATGGAGAGTGACTGGATTGTGGGATGGTGTGTGGTGCGGATGGGGAGTGTCTGGGTTGTGGGATGGTGTGTGGGGAGAACGAGGAGTGACTGGGTCGTGAAATGGTGTGTGGGAGGACGGAGATTGAGTGGGTTATGGGTGCAGGTCTCTGCAGGTCGTAACAAGGTTTTAGGTAGGGTTGATACCGGAACACTAATGGGAATGTGCCAAGTGCCAGTGAATGGTGCTTCATCAGTTTGACTTTAAAATGGTGAATTTCATGCTGTGTGTAATTTGCCTCAACAAAGACACAGCAACAGAGGCTGGAGGTATCATAAGTACATGTGCCTATTGGCTCACCAGCCAAGAATGGCAATGGTGCACTTTTCAAATAATAGGATTTATTCAACACACCGTAGTTTTGCCAAGTTCTTTATCTGTTAAAATAAAATTAAATCATGGTTTTACTTACAAAGTCAATATATAAAAATGTGTGACATCTTCCCTGCAAACCCATAATTCCAGTAGAGTCATAAGATATCAAACAAATACAAATCATGCATCATTCAGGAAAACACATGACCAATTGTCCTTAAAAATTTCAAATTTGAGGAAAGACTGAGATGCCCCCAACACAGAAGAGACGACGGAGACAGAAGGACACAAAATATGAAGAGGTGTCGGGCCTGGCACTGCCCAGGCTGCTGGCCCAGGAGGTCCCTGGCAACATGACGTCTTGGGTCAGGTCCTGCTGGGACAAAGGCTGCAGCTTCTCTGTGGAAAGCCTGCTGGATCTGAGTGCAGCCTGCAGCTAGGATACTACTATTGTGCTCATAGTATTCTACTTTTTTTACTATTGATAAATACATGATAATTATGTCCTGGGATAAGTGGACACTCTCTCCCCCGCTGAGGTTTGCTATTCGGTCTGAGAGCTGAACTGACACAAGAAGGTTACCAAGAGAAAAGGCAGATATGGTCACTGTGTGCACAGGGACGTCCCAGGACTCGAGCGCCAATAGCCCAGTGCTCTGATACACCTGTCCTCAAGGGAGAGGGAGGTGGGTGCTGCGGGCACTTCTAGAGGAATGTGGATGATGTTCAAGGGCGATGAATACATACAAGAAAAACAACAGCTGGGACAAGGTTCCTGTAGTCTCTGCCTGCGGTTCTTCTTCCCTGTAAATTCCCTGCCTGCGGATAAGAATATACGAGGGCTCAAGACGACTGTGTCATCTGCAGGAACCTCCCTCAGTATGATAAGGAAACCTCAGAGAAAACTCCAAGATCAGAGCACTCTTGAATCTGAGCCCACTTCTGAAGCTCGAGGCACCCACAGGTCAAAGCCCTGTGTTCTGGGGTACCGTCTTCTGAGCCCCTACAAATATAAGCTGCTGACATTAGGAGCAGGGGGGTAGGAGCGCTCCATGTATTTTCCATGTATCTTTACAACTTTTCTATAAATTAAACATTATTTCAATGCAAAAAGAATGAAAGAATGAGAATTTTTTAAGAAGTCAATTTTAAAAGTTTCTAAATAAATGAAATTGATCATCTGTGAATGCAGGTAGTTTTATCTACATGCTCCAGAAATTGGATGCTTCCACCCTCCTCAGCATAATTGGTTGTTTGTGTAGGTGTCGGCTGAAATAGATGACAGTGCTGGCCCCATCTTCCTCTGCCTAGCGGCCAAGGCAAGTTAGTAAGCCCTTGGAGCTTTAATTACTCTTCTGAGAAGCAAGGTGCCTCTGTTAGCTCAGGCTGCCATAACAAGGTACCACAGACTGGGGGGCAGGATCAACAGATTTGTTTCCTTAGAGTTCTGGAGGCTGGAATTTCAAGGTGATGGTGCGAGTGTGCTGGTTTCTGGTGAGGACTCTTTTCCAAGCCTGCAGACGGCCACCTTCTTGCTCCTGTGTCCTCACATGCAGGGAGATGAGAGAGCTCTTAGTTGCTTCTTATAAGGACGTGTCCTGGGGACCCCGTCCTCAAGGTCTCATTTACACCTAATTATAAATGTAGCTCCTTGTGGCTGCACTTCCAAATTTCGTCTCATTGGAGATTAGGAGATCAACATAAGATTTTAGGGGGGGCCAACTGAGTCCATAACATGTTTCTGGTGAGTGCTATTATGTCATAAAGTTCTGCAAAGTTGCTGCCTGGCCACCATTCCTGATGACCGAGTGCTGTCCCTCCGGGACTGCTGTCCATGCTGTTTGGCACGACCCCTGCAGGTCTGAACAATGCTTCATGGAATTAGTTTCAGGATCTCCTACTAACAACAAAAGGGTAAGACATTTAATTATATTAAAAAGTGGCAGATGACACCAGTGTCAGGAATAGATATCAAATATCAGACTCTTAATTAAATACAGATCAGTTGCTTTATACTGTATAACTGTGCATGGACCATGAGCCAGATGTGGGGGATTAAAATTACATCCACTTCAGATGTAAACTTGGGGAATGCTGGTTAGGGTACAAAGGCAGCATGAAAAAGGATGACAGCGCAGCAGGTATGGCAATGCAGGCAGGGACCCAGTCCCCACCGTTAGTGGAGGGAGGGAACCACCCCTCCTGGACAGAGGGGGCAGGTGCTGGGAGGGTCCTAGTGGGAGCTGATCTGGTCTGCACCCTGGAGGACGCGGCTGTGACTGCAAAGCATCGGAAGGAAACAAGGGAGGAACTGGAGTACCCAGAGGTCCGAAGCAGTGTCCCCGGAGACTCGCGTCCTCAGAGACGCAGGCTGGGAACACGATCTGCCTGGGTTCCTGTAAGCACACCTGCCACGTTTCTTTGTGCCATACAACACTTGGGACCACCGTCACCGCCTCACCTCGACGGGGCTCAGCGCGGGGCACAGGCTCACAGCCATGGCAGCTCCCTCCTGCCCGCTCGCCTCCTCGGCTCCCTGGGCTGTGCTCGAGGAGCAGATGGCATCCACAGGAGTGGGGCTTCATGACAAAGGATTGCGGGCCAACAGGCATCCTCTCTGCTCCTCAGAGGGGAACCCTGCCTCTCTGGGTGCTAAAGGCCGAAGTTCCTGCCCCATCTTTGCTCTGGCCTCCACGCTGAACAACATCCCAGGGGCTGATGGAGAGCCCAAGTCCAGGGAGGGAGAAAGGTGGGGCCGCGGAGCCCTGCTTCCTCCCACCTGCCGTTGCCCGGGAGAGCTGCCCCCTCGTGCCTCCAGCTGTCCCGGTGTCCTCTCCAGGGCAGGAGTCTCCCTGAGTCAGGAGGGAAGAGTGACCAGACCCGGGTAGCACAGAGCAGAAGAGGAGCACGGGGCTGGGGTCTCCAGGTGGCCCTCGAAGGGCTTTCTGTTCGCTCATCTTTGACATTTTAGAAAATAATCACGACACTCAGGGCTGAGTAAGAACATTTGACTAGCAAAGACACGTGCTTACCCCTTGTTTTGGATAAAGAGCATGAAGCACTGAATGATTCCTGGATTTTGGTGGAGAATTGTGCCAATTCATAAGGGTTCTGGAAGGAAAAACATGATTTCCCCAAGTTAGTGAAACAGTTGTGAGGAGCAGAGTGGGGTGTGGAGGGGTCCAGGGTGAGGAGCAGCAAGGGGACCAGGGCTCAGGTAGAGGACACAAGGGCTTGACTGTTTGAGATGATGGTGGCAATTCCTCTCCAGGTGCCACCTGGGGTGTGCCACAGAGACACCCTGTGTGTGGAATCACTCAGGTAACTTGTCTGAATGCCTTAGTGCAGTTCCCAGGCCTGAGGGAGAGGATGCTTTATTTGAGAACAGCCTTTTTGGTTTTTCATTTCTCTCTGGTGGGACTAATCGTTTCCCTTGGGCACGTGCTTTCACATTAAAGGTTCCTAGACGGGTCCAGTAACAAACCCCCCACACAGCAGACACCGACGTGAGAAGGGGCCGAGGCGGGGGCATCGCTCACCCTGCCTGCCTCTATCAGGCTTTTGTCCCTCGAGGCTTTATGCTCAAATTAAAATGGCATCATCACAGTCAGGCAAAGCAGCAAATTACTGCGTTGCTGGACACGATAAAGAAGGAAATTAGAGGAAAAGATCTTTTTAGACTGACTATGGAAAGAGAGGGAGAATTCAGAGGGAACACGGGGAGATGATACAGCACAAACATATACGCTACGGTTGGGTACCAGGGCCGCACTGCTCCAGTGGAAAGTGCCTGGGAAGTTTCATCATACTGGAGACAGGTTGCCTTCCAAGAAAAAGCAAAAAATGCTGACACGTTTGCACAGTCGTAGCCAGAAAAGTTCATGCTTTCAGAAAAATGTGTCTGATAACAGGGGAGCACAATGCCAGCCACTGTGTGTGCCCCCCCACCCCCCAAGTCCATGGCCCTAATGGGCAGACATGGCAGATACTGAGCTCTGGGTCTGCGGTGAACAGTCGGGTCTCCGTGCCTCTGTTGAATTCCTTTCCCTCTGAAATGCCATTATTCTCAAGGACAACTTTCTTTCTCCCTGGCTTTCTGTCTGAGTAAGCTCTTATTGTGGGCAAGGAACCTTGGGCAGAGCCAGAGCAGCTGACCCTGAGGTCATCCGCCGCCTGCCGGTTGCTGGGAAGCCCCAGGCACCTGCTGTGGGGGCCGGGCTGCCTGGGATCCCTCTCCCTCCAGCCCTGGACATGGCTTTGCAAGGTTCCTGGATGGTTCGAACATGCTTAGAGCTGCTCCTTAAATACTCAGATGGCCTTTCCCACCTTCACATCTGCTTCAACCTAGCTTTCTGATAAGATGCAGGGCTGTCCTCACTACCAGCTCTGTTTTCACTCTTAGTTCTGATAGTTAAGTTCATCGCTTATTCCTCAGCTGGTGTTCTGGATATTTCTATGTTCACGGTGCCTTCAGCTCATAGAGTTACTCCTTCACGTCTCCTCTCCCTGACTCCTGGGCCAGGGAGCGAGCTCTGCAATTTGCTCCTGGGTCCTATGACTGAGTCTGTGGGTGGACTCGGGGTATAGCTGAGGGCAGAACCTTCCAAGGCTTCCCTGAACAGAGAAATCCCTCCTTGGCAAAAGAGACAGAGAGAGAGAGAGGGGGAGGGCACGCTTGTGAGCGTGCTGGCTTCTCAAAGCCCCTACTCGTGAGCTTAAAACTCTACAATCAGACATGAAATAAAGAATTCTGTAGAGATTTAAATCCTACTTTCGTTGCGTTGGGGTTAATAAAAAACAACATGTACGAGCAGCCTTTTAAAATTATTTCTCATAACTCTAGTTGAACAGGCTAAAAATGCCCCAAGTGAATATGCCTTTCCTCACTCTGAGCTGTGTGGCTCTTTGGAGTGTCACATGCACAGCCTCAGTATTGTTCCCGAGCAGCACCCGTGCGGCCCAGCTCATCCCATTCAATTGCCCTTGATGAGTGCGTGTGTGTGCACAGAGGCATGATTGTGCCCTTGATGAGTGCGTGTGTGTGCACAGAGGCGTGTCTGAGTGTGCCCTTGATGAGTGCGTGTGTGTGCACAGGTGCGTGTTTGAGTGTGCCCTTGGTGAATGTGTGTATGCACAGGTGTGTGTTTGTGCCCTTGATGTGTGCGTGTGTATACACAGGTGCGTGATTGTGCCCTTGATGAGTGCATGTGTGTGTACAGGTGCGTGTCTGAGTGTGCCCTTGATGAGTGCGTGTGTGTGCACAGGTGCATGTTTGAGTGTGTAAAGTTAACCCAAAACAACATGGGGCGGAGGGCACTGACTCCGGTGCAGGTTAAAATCCACATAGAACTTTTACTCCTCCTAAAACTGAACTACTAATAGCCTAGTGTTGGTATGCTTTACCAACAGCATAAAGATTCAACTTAATGATATTTTATATATTCACAACAAAACTTAAAATTTTTTTTGATGTTTTTAGGCTACACAGTTTATAAGGTTTTTCAAATTGTTGAAAAGTACGCCCAAATTTTCCAACATATTTATTGAAAAAAATGCATATAAATGCCCCTGCCCTATTTAGGGCGGACTCCTCCAAGCTCTGTGGCAGGCAGGCGTGCAGTGGGTAGTTGGGCAGGCGTCTCCGACAAGAGCTTCTGTGGAGGTAGTAACAGGAGCCACTGGGACACGGCTGGAAGCAAAAATGCAGAGAGGAACATGTTCTGAGGCAGTGAACAGGGAATTCCAAATGAGGAGCAATTTTCAGTGACGGTCAGCACATTTGAGGAAGGTGGTAGGTGAGCAGGTCAATTTATATGATTATTTTCTCAGAATAGATGATTTAGTTCTTTCCTTTTATAACTAATAAACTGAATTTTTAAAATTATTTTTTATTAAATCATAACTTTGTACATTAATGCATTTATGGGGTTCGGGGTTAAACTGAATTTTTAAAAGATGTTTTAGGTTTATGGAAAAGTTTCACAGAAAGCACAGAGATCTCCTTCCCTCTCCCACAGTTTCCCTGCTACTGTGAACCCTCCTGTGAGTGTGGTACGTCTGTGGCAATCATGAACCAACATTTGTGACATAGTTCAACTGGAGCCTCTGTCCCCGAGCTTGGCCTGTCACCTGCCAGCTCCCTGCAGATCTGCCCACAGCTGCAAATACACGGGTTGCTGCTCCACGGCCTGGGAGGTCCTGGATGTCTGCTTTCCTTCTTCTGAGCAGCCCTTACCCAGACACAAGGGTTGGAGGAGAAACATGAACATATAGAGGACTTTAAGTGTCTGTTAGTGGACTTGACTTTTTTATCTTGGACTCCATTTAGCAGCATGTATATAACTTAAATCTTCCTCCATTGTTTCTAAAAATGGATAGAAAGAAAGAAATTCCTTTGGCAGAGAGAGATCAGGTACATGAGATGGGGTGTCTGGGGGCCGGCGGCCAGCACCGGCTCTGCCTCCTTAGCTGGGTGACCTTGGCTCAACTTTATCAGCCTAGGGTGCCATTCATTTTAATTCTAAAATGAGGGAGCTGGAGTCTAGGTCATGTTTAAAGGCCTTCTTGTTCTAAAAGTTACCACCCTACCTGTAGTTGAACAATTCTTAGTACATGATCATCGGTGTACAAGAAATATAATTTTTCTTAAAGTCAAAATGAATTCAACTTCAGGTTAAACCCATTTATCTGTCCAGGAAATTGTTGAGTTGCCTTTAATATCTAATCTATTGTGACAGCCACACCAGGCATCTTTCTTGTAGACTTTCCATCATGTTCTGACGTCTTTCTGAGAAAAGGAGGTTGAGGAGGAGATGAACCTGAGTGTTTTGGAAGCATCAGCCACTGTTCGTCTCTTGCAGATGCCAGGATAGTAATTTCTTTCCACCAGTGCCAGGAGCTCCATGGGAGCCTATTAGGTAAAAGGGTTTCTACTACGTTTCCTGAGAAAAGAAATAAGAATGTGGGCAGTGCCAAGAAACTCCTTAACTGCCTCTTTTTTATATTTTAAAGAATTTCTTTTCTTTTCTCATCTCCTTAATCAGTGTCTCCCAACCCTGGATGTACAATAGGGCACCTGGGGAGCTTTAAAAACTCCGGAGACGTCATCTGGGACCAGGCCAACTCCCGGGGAAAGCAGGCTGAGCTTTCTCTTTTCTTTGTCCCCTTCTTGTGGGTGGGAACTGCTGTGGTTTGGTCCTTTTCAGTTCTTTCCCTGCGGTCCTTTCTCCTGCCATGTCCTTTCCAAGTGGTCCTCAGAGTGAGGTCCCCTGGCGACCAGCAGCACCCACATCTCCGGGGCAGGGGAGCCAGCCTGCTGAGGAGGACCCCGGGGCGACCAGACTCTGCTGCTGCTGTGGGATGAAGGCTGGGAAGCCCAGTCTCAGCGCCGGTTTAAACTTCACCTGCCCAGCTCCCCTGGGCCAGCTCCAGGTGTGCGTCTGGTGTCCGGCTGTGCCACAGTCACATAGAATGTGAGGCCCTCACCTGTGTCCCTGTCCCTGGCTTTCTGATTCGGAAATGGACCATTTTCTCCAGTTTCACTTTGTGCCTTCTTCCTCTGGCAATGACCTGTCCCCCCCAGACGTTCCACAGAGCCCCCTGGACGGGAGCCGGGCTCTTCCCCATCCCCCTCCGCTGCCTGCCTCATCCTTGTTCCCACTCCCCAGGAAATCTCGTTCCCATCAACCCCTCTGCCCTCACGGGGACAATGCACAGGAAGGTCCACCCATCCACCAAAATCAGTGCCAGCTAGGAGTCCCCTCCTTCATCCCACCTGGGGACACTCGCCCTTCCTGTGCCCCCATGTCAGACCTTGGGGCTTCCTGCCTCTACTGCCTCTGCCTGCAGCTGCCCGCAGAGGCCCAGCCTGCATCTGTCTTCATCTCTGTCCAGCACGCTCCAGACTCAGCTCAGCTCCAGTCCTCCCACCGAAGTCCCCAGCCCTCCTCTGTGAGCCACTAGCATTTTTTTTGCAACCTTCATAACCCTTGACAGTTGACCTGAGTGTAACAGTGTTTTACCACAAACAGAGCTAAACTCAGAATATCTCCCCTGCCTGCTTTTGTCCCAGCTTCAGAGTTACTGTCACCTCTGTAACCACCTGCTGCATCATCTGCTTGAGGCCTGTGGCATCAGTCAACTCACAAGAACACGACCTCAGAAGACCCTCTCGAAGCGATGCCCTACTGATTTCTCTAATTTCCTTAATGGCATTGCTGCTCCAAACCAAATCCTTGGAGGTGGTTTTGACACACTTCCCTTCAGTTCTCACACCCATCATTTGCTCAGAACTGTTGAGTCATCCTTTTTTTCTTCATATTTAAACCGTCCTCCTTAGCCAGCGGCCTCGTCAATTCCTTAGTGTTTCACGCCCGCTGAATGTGTAGTGAACACAGGCTGGACCATGTCTTTGGGTGAGGGTTGCCCCTCTCCTATTTTCCCCAATATGGGTGTTGGAACCTCAGTTCCACTGTCAGGTGGGACCCGACTAGTCAGGAGATGCACCTGTAGCTCTCTGTGAAGGGACTGTTATCATGGAGCTCAGGAGGACAGACACAGGAGTCCAGGTGAATGACACCCCTCCAGGGGACAGCATTAGACACATTTCACTTCTATTATAACCAGTCAATTAGCTCCACTGTCTTGGGCCTTATGCCTGGACACTGTCTCGAGCAGGTTCCCCACATTTCCTATTACTTGCAGTAGACATTTTTATTTTTAGCAATTTAGAAAGTGAAGACGTTTTAAGGCAAAGCTTCTTTCTCTCACAGCATTCAGAACACCTGCCCTTCCTTGCAGAAGAGGCTAACGCAGGCCTGCGAATCCAGGGCAGAAGGATGCCGGCCTGCCTGGTCTTCCTGGCTCCTCACCCACAACAGGAACCAGGATCTGGAAGCTGAAGAAGTAAGAGGCAGAAAGGTCCCTCCAGGTGAGGTGGTAGCTGTCTGCAGTGATGGTAGCCTGGAGGGCAGGCAGGCCTGCTGGCCTCACTCACTCTCTCTTGTGGGGTCTAGTGGGCGCCTTCCTCACCTGCTGTCCACTCTGAGCCTGCAGCTCACTAGCGAGGGCTGAGCCGGGCTCCTATCCTTAACTGTAGCACCTCTTGTCTTCCTCTCCAGGATGCCACATAGCTCCTTTCTGCTAGAATTGCTCCCCCTGGCAGGTAGTGCTTTGGGCAGGGCCTTCTACCATGACACAATCCCAGTGACTTCTGGAAGCATCTACTTGGCTGGGGAAAGATCAGTGTCTTGCCCCAAACATTGGCACAGAGCCTGCCTCCTTGGTTGGCCACCAGGGGTTGCCCCCAGCATCCCCCAGGTTCGCACCAGCCAGGATGGGAGTCCAGGGGCAGTGTTGGTGTCCTGCACCCTGCAGGAGGAGAATGCTTTCCACAGAGAGCCTCCCTCGGGCTTCCCAGGGAGCATTCACAGCTCAGAAAGCCCCCAGCAGGGCTGAGGGAGGCACAGATGAGGCTCTGTCTGTCAGATAATCTTTGCTCTCTAATTTTCTCCAAGACCCTTGTTTGTTTGAGGTAGGAAGGAATGCAGAACATTCCAATACCTCTGCTCGATAAATCCTCTCTCCTTCCCTTCCCGTAAATCGTGAACATTCTTGCACATACTCTGCTGGTGAGTGCGGATGCTCAGAGCTCGTCCTGGGTGACCACATGTCACACACAGCTCTGAGGGTCTTTGGGGCTGTGGCTGAGTCCAGAAAAGCCTTATTTAACATCTAGCTACTTAATTGTAGCAAAGTATATATAATGTGTCACAGAGTAGCAAGTTCAATTGGAAACATCAGAGGTAATCCAGAAGTGCTAGAAGCCCTGCAGCCCGGGCACTGTCTGGTTCTGTCCAGCGTCCACGTCTGAGGGCTCATCTGCTTTCTGCCCCTCCTTTCTCTACTTAAGTCTACTGTGCGTGTCTCTGTGCACACATGTGTATTTACACTCTGCCGAGCAAATATTCTCAGATTCTGCAACTTCACTTGATCAATAACCCAATTATAGCACAAGAATATGGGGAAAGGGGTGGGGGTGGATGGGTGGAGGGAGGGTAATTGGTGGGTCCACATCTACGGTGCTTCTTAGAAGGGTACAGGTGAGACTCACTAAATGTTGAATATAAAGGTCTGAACATAATAACTAAGAAAATGCCATGAAAGCTATGTTAACCAATTCCATGAAAATATTTCAGATTGTATACGAAACCAGCACATTGTACCCTTGATTGTACTAATGTACACAGCTATGATTTAATGAAAAAAAAAATTAAATGTTTTTCATTTTAATCAGCTGCATTCCCAGGGATACTACTGATTTTTCCCTATTCTGGATATTAAGCTTTTCAAAAATATTTATTATCAGTCTATGACTTCTCTCCCAATTTGTAGCTCCCTGGAGCTTGTATTTTTAAATTATTTAAATAACATCCTGGTGCGCACTGCTCTCTGCATTTTCCGCCTGAGTGCACTAAAAGGACTTAGGGGGTCCCGGGGGAGTCAGAGACTGGAATCTTCTTTACCCAAAGTCCCAATTCTCGGTGTTTAGATATCAAGTAATTTCCTTTTGTCTCTAGAAGTTACTAGGCAGACTGCCAGCTGCCTTGACTCTGCAGCTTCTGACTCCGTCAAACTGTAGGACATTTACTGAGGATCCTAGATTGAAAAGGAATATTTCCTCTTTCTCACATGTATAATTACTATTCGGTTTCTGTAAATATAACCCAGTGTCGTTAACATTGAGTAGAACACATTCTATGTTAAATTAAAATTAAATATTTCGTTTTACTTACAATTCACAACCATTTTTATTTCTTTACTTTATTTAACTTCAAATTGTTAGGTCAGGCTTCTGAGTTTAGCCCTATGTTAATCTGCTCAAATAAGTGAAGGTTGTTTGGGGGTTTATACAAAGCCCAACCATGTTCCCGACTGTACGTGAAAATGGTTTTTGTAGCTGAATAAACCAGATTTTTCTCTTTCTGGTTATTAGTGCATCCATTTTAGAAGAAACCCTTTCATTCACAACAGCAAATGCTTGAAAAAAAAAACCTCTAAAAAGTGACAGGGACATTGAGTTTCATCCCAGATTGGGCAGCAGAGAGGATAATGCCAAGTGTCAACTGACGGGTGTTTTTCTCTTTTGCTAAATGGATGAATTGTGCGTAAAAGTAATCAGAGCCCCGGCCTATGGTGCTCAGAGCGCCTGTGCCCTCCGCCCTCCCCACGCCCGCAGCCTCCACTTTGCCTCTCCATCCACAATGGAAGCTTTGCTTTCAGCCTCCTGGGAGGCCTTTTGGAATATTTTTCCCATTCCACATTTTATGCTCACATATTGGAAAGAACATAGAGTTGAATCTCTACTTTTTCATGAACATCAAGAATGAAACAATACTCCCTGAATGAGGAGTAGTATTGATCCACGCTATCTCTAAATTTGCGACGAGATAATATAACATTCTTGGTAGAGATTTTAAGTGTAATGCCAGAATGTTTTCTTAATATTTGCATTAAGCTTCAAAAATATACACACAGCAATTGTTTCCATCCACATGAACGCTCTACTATTTCCTATCACTCGGGTATCACTGTTCTGTCCCTTGTTTTTTTCTTTCTTTATCCTGGTTCACTTTTAGGAAATCAATTTGTAAGAGCAGGTATTAGATAATATATTTTATAGAACATTTTATTTATTTAATTTTTAAACTTACTTATTTTTTGCTGGTGGATATGTATGAAAGTTGGTTGAGTGTTGAATTCAAAAGTCACAGTAATTTTTTTCTCAGAATTATGTAAAGATTTCTCTGTAGACATCAAGCCAATCTGATTCTGGTTTCTTTGCAGGAAAATGGTCTATTTCATGTAGATACACATTTTATTATTTTTTTCATATTACTTGTTCCTTAGTAGTTTTTTTAATTAATATTCAGCATTGGTGCCGCAGAATACATCTCTAATTGATCGGAGTGTCCTTTCTTGCTGGACTCAGACAGAAACTTAGAATTGTTCTCAACACAAGTAGCCACGTTCAGACAATAATAATTGTTGACGAGATAAAAGCTCTTTTCCAGCACTTCTCTAAATAACAGGAGGCTTTCAGATTGACTTTTAATTAACAAATTAAATTTTCTGTGGTAGATTCTGTTACTTCTTTTATAACACTTTAAAATTTGGAAGTCACATTTTTATTTCCCAGAGTGATTTTTTTGTTGTTGTTTCTTTCTTATTGTGTCATGCTGATGGCAGGCTTCATGTGGTGGATTTGATGTTTTCAGTTTTCTTGTTTCCCACCTAAATTCATAGCCTCTTTTTAGATCATGAGGGATTTTCAAAAGTTTGTTCATATTAATCGATGACAGTGTTGGCAACTGACAGCACTCCTTTGGTTACAGAGCAAATTTCACCCTCTCCTGACCCTGGGTGAACATGACCCAGCAGAACTTCCATGGCTCAGCTCTGCTCTGGTCCTTGGACCCTGGCAGCCGAGAGCTGCTCCTCGACCAGGGAAAACCAGGGGCGGGAGGCACTGCCTGCTGAGGGGGCTCAGAGGAAGCAGGTTGGAGCTCCTCAGGCTTCTGCAAAATTGGGTCCATATTTCAGATGTGTAACTAGGACCTCCTTATATTTTATTAGTTCAACCATCTTTTCTTAGTTTCCTTGGTTTTGACGTTTATGCCAGAAACTGGGAAAGGAAAGGATTCTTATACCTATTCTAGAGTATTTCTAAATTACCCTTTCAAGTATTTTTAAAACATAGCACTTTAGATTCACCATTTATATAATATTGTTCATGTGGTTGGATATGGCATTATAAATTGAAATGTCACTTCAACTCCTTTCTCATTCCACATCCGAGTAATGTGAAACACGAATCTGTTTGTACTTGTTTTGGACTGCGAAAATTCAGAACACTGTACAGTTTATCTAAGACCCTCAAATAGAAGTGCATCTTTTGTAGAACTATCCTCTATCAAATTTGTAGGTGACAAATTTGACACAATTATCGCTGTTTCTTCTGTAAAATATGGGATCTTATAAAATGTGGGGGCTGTAAAATGTGAGGCTTACCTGGTAGTAGGTCTGTTCCACCAGTCAAGCTTCTGTCCACCCAACGGTGCTGACCGCACAGAATGTTTCTACCTGGACTTCTCCTTCCTTCCACTGACTTCTAGCCTTCTGGGTCACTGTGTACTCTGTGACTCCAGGACACCATCGTGTGACCACCCTCCATCATATTTCACTACATGTGAAGGCCAAAGTGGACTTCAGATTCTGAAAGATGAATATCTGAAACCCTCTAAAACAGCAATTCTAAAAATGTTAATACATTTTAGGAGAAGGATAAACTCACCAAGCACAATGAAATGTTTTAGTCAACAATTGCTTGAACGTCATGACTAGAGCCCCTGTGTAATTTTCAGGAATTCGGTGTTGTGTTCATGAACAAATTACAAGGTATTGTCCCCTCTACTATGAGCGTCACCAAACCTAACTCATCTCTGTGAAGTAGTTGAAGTGTCCCTAACAGCCCAGCAGGGGCCAGGGTGGCGTGAGGGGACAGAGCTCTGTTCTCAGAGGCTGAGCTTCCTTTGCTATTCTTTAGAAATCCGTCACACATGCTTTCACCCAGAGGTGGCTTCTCTACCACCGAACCAATAACCAATCAAACTGAGTAATGAGAAGGAAAAGGAATCTCAACCTTTGCCCAGTGAAGAGGCATGAATTTCAATTCTAACAAGCGAGTATGGTAAGGCAAACCTCAGTCTGGGCATCAGTCAGTTATAGATTCCAATACAGCGATTTCAGCCTATTTAAATCATGAACAAAGGAAGAAATAAAACAGGTCCTAAAATACATTATACATGAAGCAAAATGTCAATACCATGCAGTCTTCTTTAGAAACGAAGAAACCTTGGCATTTGTTGCCTGGGAAAATCACTTCAAGGTTAATGATATTCTAGGACTACATCTCAGTTTTTTCTAAGCCAGGGAAATACAGTGTTACTGATTCCTCTGCCTCGGGCGGATACAGTGTAACCAGTGGCAGATCCATTTTAACAGGCTTCTGTGAGTGTCTCCTGAGCACACAGCATCTGTTGGTTCAAAGCGCTTCCTCCGGGCCATCCTGCCGGCCGCAGCCAGCAGGTCTGGAAAGGTCGCTGGATAGTCACTCGCCACTGCTCTTGAAAGAGTTTTTCTCCTTAATGACAAAAAAAAGACCCAGTATGTCCTAGGCTTTTTACACCGCTATAGAAAATACCTTGGACTTAGCAATTTATAATGAATAGAAATGTAATGCTCACAATTTTGAGGCTGGGGAGATCAAAGTGCCAGTCGCCCGGTGTCTGGGGAAGGCCCACTCACCTCAAAGACGACGCCTTCCAGCTGTGTCTTCGCCCAGCTGCAGGGGCAAAAGGGGCCAATCAGCTCCCTGCAGCCTTTCATAAGGCACTAATTCCATTTATGACAGAAACGCTCCTCTCGTCCCGGTCGCCTCCTAAAGACCCTGCCTCTTAACACTATTGCAATAGGGATGATGTTTCAATGTGGATTTTGGAGGGACACAAGCACCAGAAGCACAGCGCAGTGGAAACCCAGTTTAAACAATTATTGCAATTGAAATTACTTGGTCGATTTGAATGTAACATCTTTTTCCCTGCTCCCCCATCCCCAGCAATCTCCAAGAGTAAGGGGGGTTGGTCACGTGGTTGTCAATGTGAAATATATGTAAACAGAGCTTTAGAATAAACTTCCATTTCTCCCCAATCCAAATTGTAACCTTTATTCTCAAAACTCCCTCCCTCCCTCCATCCCTCCCAACAAGCTCACGCACACAGGCCCCTTTCTATATATATTTTATTTTTGCAGAAGTAAAAGGACACCAAGAATTGTGAGGCATCCTCTAGCAAAGCAATAGTGACCACAATGACCAAATTAAACACTCTCGTGTTCTGCTCCAACAGTGGCTGAGTTGAGCTCAGCGGCCGTGGTGTAACAGTTCCTCTGTTTTTAGTAAGAATCGATTTACATGCTTTTTAGCTCTGACACCTTATAGGATTTCAAATTCCATCCCCTCCCTTTTACTCTCTCCCTTTCTTTCTCTCTCTCTCATCAATTTCTTCTTTTAAAAAGAACGTCCTGGCTTGCTAATGGGGCCCGAAGCAAGTCAAATTCTGGGGCTGCAGCGCAGGCTCCCCCTGGGTTTCACCCACAGGAGAGCATGGCAGTGAAAAGCATGGCTGTGCTTAAAATCAGGGGAGGACAGGGGAGAGAGGGGGTCATTTGGCCCGTGAGTGGGGTGCCCTGGAGAGTTTCAGTTGCCTGACACTTTTTTTAGAGATGTCCTGACACTGTTTATATTTCACCAGTTACAGTGGGACCAGGGAACAGAGGCAACAGAAGGGTGAGTGGGAAAGTGCCTGGCAGTTTTCTGGAAAAGGAGACGTTTTCTGGAAGGAGTAGCTCCTGCTCCCATGGGAGAGGGTTAATTTGGGGGATGTAGCTTGAGGTGAGATTTAGAAGGTCATTAAGGGCTGTGAGAAAAGGACTAAAATTAATTTTGAAGAGAGAAGAGAAGAGCCATTTTAACATTTCTGAGAGGGGAATGTTTATGAACTGACCTATTTTTTAAAGGGCATCTCCCATAATAAGGTTGGGAATAAATCAGAGGGGATGTGACTGGAAGCTTTTTCCATATTTTTTTCTTGCAAATTTTATTCTGTGATCGAGTTAAAGAGGTAGAGGACAAAGTGAAAGTTTAAAATGTAGATGTTAGATTTACCTCGTACACCTGTGATTAGACTGATTTTTAATGAAACCTTCCCTGCAAGCCAGGTGACTGTCTGGGGCAGGTGGCAGCTGCAGGGTCCTGACAAGGACCCTCTTGCACTGCTCCTTGGTTTTTATAACTTTTCCGTTCATCCAGCTCTGCTTTGCACTCAGACATATGGCTCATCTTGACCAATAGGATGTCAGTAAAGGGCTTCAAAGTACATCTGAATTCCCATGTGCCCCTTCCTGTGATTGAGCCTGGTGTGTTTTGCATCTCTTAGCATGAAAATATGCAGCAAGTACTGAGGGCTGTTGGAGGCCACAGAGGAAGCCCAGGAATGTTAGTTCTTACAGCTGAAACTGCCATAAACTAGAAATGGACAGGGGACCCCACACATGTGCCTGCCATAGTCTGATCTTGATCAGCAGAGGCACCCCCCACACCTGTAGCTGATACCAGGGGGGCCTGGTACAATCGCCTAGCCAGCCACTGATCATGAGCCCCAGCAAGTGTGTATGTTTTAAGGCTTTGCATTTTAGGGTAGTTTGCAAAACCTCATTACCATGGCAATAGGTAACAGATGCAAATTTGCTACATGGAATTGTGGTGCTGGTGCTGGCATAACACAAACCTGTCCTGGGATCGGGGCTGGGTGGTGGCCAGGACCAGAGAAAGGGGAGGAACATTTAGCAGGCTGGAGTTATGGGGCTGAGGTTCATAGAGGTGGAACAATTTGCAAAACCATCATGAGTGGTAACTTGGGAGACAGCAAACGTACCTCGTAAAGCTCTGGATTTGAACAATTAAATCTGAAGGCAGAATGATGAATGTCCACTGGCTCTTGCTAGCCAAGCATGAAAAGGCGTCAAAAAGAGAGAGATGAGCCGAAGGAAAAGGGAGCATTTAATACCTGAATATAGTGGGAATATGGGAGAGCAGGAATTTTCAATACTGGGATATAAGATTGGTTCTCCCCCCCAGGCTATCTGTTAGGGAAAGGATTCTCTGGATAAAATTCTCAATTATAATAGAGATGAAATCCCCAATATGCCCGTGAGACCCTTTCTGCTGACCTTGGTACATCTTCTCAGCAGGACAAAGGGCTCTTACACGCCACCAAGCATTAGTGGGAAATACAACGCTGACACAATACTCTCATGGAAGCCATAGTTCGTTCATATTCACATTTTATTAATTTCCCCAATAATGTTGGCAGTAGCTACATTTATTTTTTATGTGCCAGGATCCAATTCAGAATTCAACCTCACATTTAATTGCCACGTCAAGTTAGTATCCTCTAATCTAGAAAATTTACTGAGCCTTCATCTTTTATGATTTTGACTTTAAGAATTCAGCCCAATTACTTTGCAGAATGTCCCTCAGTTTGGGTCTGCTGCCAGTTTCCTCATGATTGAATTCCGGTCATGAGGTTGCCCTTCTTTTGTTATTGGCAGGAATATTGAAGGAGTCATGTTTCCATCTCAGGGTGTCAGATCTGGAGGAGCTGATGTTTGTTCCCTTATTAAGGACATTAACTCAGATTCCTTGGTTAAGGTAGTGTTAATCCATCATAGAATTGCTATTCCCTTTGTAATTAACAAATAATTTTGAATCTATGTAGCTATTAATTATGCATCAAACTTTCCTTCATTACTTTTTCTCATCCATTCAAGAATTCTGCATGAAGCAATTATTACTACAGTGAGCCTATTTTTCACCATGAATAATGCCATTCATGGTTGTTGGTTATAAGTTACGAATCAAGTCTCAATGCTTTAAAAAGAAAATATAATAATTGTTAAGAGATATTAGAGACTCTCGGAGTATGTTTCAGAGGGTTGGAGAGCCCTCCTTTGAGATGGTACCCTTGGGGGCAACACCTGTGCACACAGTAAGATTGCCCCCGCTGGAGGCACACTCCACCACGGGGCTTGGGTCCTGCAGGTAGCACTGGGGCTGCTGGTGTGGGGACCATGGCTGGATTTGGTGGAGGGGTCTCTGACTTCCATCACCACAGTGGACTCTGCAAGACATTTAATTGCTTCATTAAATCTGAAGGAAGAATGATGAATGTCTGCTGGTTTTTTCTAGCTAAGCATCATTCTGCCTTCAGATTTAATGAACTCCGTAGGTTCTCTGACTTCTGGAGAGAAGTCTCATCATGATCATGCAAATACACTGACTGGTGGAGCCAAGGTCCTAGCTTGCATCTTAGCTGCAAGAGAGTCTGGGAAGTGCGATCTGGTTTCTTCCTTGAGAGGGCAGGGCACCAACTCACAAGGCAAGGAAGTCACCAGCCACTAGAAAGGGGTGTTTGGAAGACTCCAGAAATAATCATTTTTAACAGTAGACTTTTCCCTTCTTCCTTCCTTGTATTCTTCCTCCTCTCTTTCTTTTCTTCCTTTTTTTCTTCTTTCTCTTTTTCTTTATTTCCTAAAATAGTTTCTCATTTTTTTCTAATATTACTTTATACTATGTTAAAAACATCCTCTTCATTCTCTTTTTCCTTGATGTTGTCAATGCTTTAGTAAATATGGTTCATCCTAAACTTTTTATCAATGCTGAAATTAGTTTGGCCCTTCATTCTCCCTCCCCGATAGGACCAGAGGTGCAGCCTCCTTTACCTGTCAAGTGAACTAAGGAGCCCCCTCAGCTTGCTTAAGTTCTCCAGAATTTTACCTTCAATCTTGTAAAGCATAAAAGTCAAATTGAGACTTAACCACTTTAACACATATGTGTTACTAAGGTCTTTACTGAGATCAGTTTCTTTGGCTCCACACCCTATCTCAGGGTGTCTTTTCCCTTTTTAAGTAGTATATAGCTCCTCCTTTTAATGTAGACTATTAGTAAACTCGAAATTTTGAGACTGAAAATGTCTTTATTGTATCATAGATTGAAATGGATATGGATGAGCATATAATTCTGTGTTGATTCTGTTCCCCTCAGAATTCTGAAGAAGTTATTTGCATTTCTTGATTTCTTCCTTGATCTCATCAGTGGTAAGTCTTTTATTTTAGCAGATATTTCTTCTTAATTTCTTATAATCTTTACCTTTTTTCTTTGCTTTGATGTTCATAATTTTTCTGTCTTATGTCCCAATATGAATTTTTTAAAAAAATCACTCTGAACTAATATCAAGTTTACTAGAGAAGATATAGATTTTTTTAAGCTGGAAAATGACCATCAACTCTTAGACCCTTGCTTCTCTGTCACCCTCTTTCCTTATCTTCTTCTAGAAGTGGCACTGGGAGTTTGTTTGCGTCTCTCTACCTGTCTTCTCCACCTACAAGGTTTCCTCACTTTCCAAACCCCTTTCCAGGGTGGTTCTCAGCGTGTCTGACTATTTGGTAACCGGCAGTCCAACCCCATCTTGTCCTCTGCTCCCATCTCCAGCTCGGCCGCCTCAGCGTCTGCTCTTTTATACAACAGGATGTCAGGAGAGACCCGTTTACTGGTGGTTCCATAGTTCATGGATTTCACCAAGTACCAGTTGACACTGTGCTCTGTGCTGGGGTGACTATTCCAAATTTTTAGTAGATTAGAAAATGGACTAATATTTTCTTTACATAAATATTTTATTTATCTTGGTTCAGAGTAAAGAATGTGTGATGATAATATAAATGTCAGGCTGTCACTCTTTAATGTATAATTAAAATTCCAGAAGCTGGCCACTGATTGAAACACCTGTTTTCCTGTGGCACTTTCCTTCTGTGGATGGGTTTATGATACTTTCTTCCTGCAAGTCACGTGATAGTACAAGTCCTGTACATTTTCACACAATGGAAAATTCAGACCAGGCTGAGTTGTCTTTTATTTTTCAATTTATACAATAGAAGTCATGAATATTCTTTTTAGATAGACAGCTGTGGTTATCGTATAAGGGGCTGGAGAGGTCCGCTTTTCCTGTTTCTTCCTTCCTCACTTTTCCTTTTTTTCCTCCCATTCATCAAGTGTGTGTCACCTATACAGTGCCAGCGGCGGGAGGTCCTTAGGGAAAAGTACATCGCCCCTGTCTTTCAGAGCAGATTCCTCAGAGCAGCAGGATCAGGGACAGAGTGTAGCCATAGTAAGCTCTCCCCTGCGCCAGGCAGGTGCGAGACTGGACAGGGCAAATGGAAGGGACCCCAGAGGAGGGGGTGATTGAATGGAAGCTTAAAGAAAGGCAAAGGGGGGGTGTTATGTAAAAGAGTGAATAGCCGCCAAGTCTTGGCATAAACTGTGGTCAGCAAACTTAAGTTCAAACCCCAGTTTTGCTTTTGACTGGCTATGGATTTAACAAGTCACTTATCCATTAGAAGATCCAGGTTGCTTGTTTGCAGTGTGGGTTAATGGCAGTATCTGCCTCGCCAGGCCCATCGGGAAGAGTGCACTGGACAATAGACCCTCAGAGCTCTTGGCACCGGGCTATGGCTACCAGGTCTCGGGGTGGCAGGTGCAGGCACTGAAGCCTCTTCCCTTCCTGGGCAAACCATCAGCACACGCCAGCCTGTGGGGCTTTGCTGCACCCTGGAGCTCCTGGCACAGCGTCGTGCCTGCTGCTTCCCTGCATGAAATACCCGGTTGTGACCACTGACTGCTGCTTTCCTCATCTGCCAGCAGCCGTCCTCAGCTTCTGGAGACCAGGTGCTTCTGCTCGGCTCCCTGCTGGGGCCAATGAAGCAATGGACCAGAGGTGCGGGGTGACTAGTCAGATGCTACCACCCAGGGAGAAGCACATGCCCTCAGGCCTGATCATGAGTGTCCAGGACCAGAGCTCCCTGTGGGGAGGGGGTGCAGGGAGCCCAGAGTCAACCATCCTCTGTGGCTTTGCTAGGTGCTGTCAAGGACTTTGCACACACCGGGGTGGAAAAAAAGCTGCTGAGGCTGAACTTGAGCCTGTGGACTTGACGCGGCTTGGAAATGTCCCGCCACTCCTCCACCTCCCACCAGGGATCCTGGGGGCAGGAGACAACACTAGGGGCTCTGTAATTAGTGTGTACTCAATCAATCAATCAATTAAATAGAATTTGCTTTCAGATTGCATTTCGAAAGGAAACAAAATTGGCAACTTTGTTGAGTGACTTAGAACAAACATAAATCAAGTGCTTCATTAAAATCTGAACCTGTTGTGTCCAGGTGCAGTGCTCACTCCTGTAATCTGGTGTCTCAGAGACCTGAGCGGGTGGATTGCTTGAGGTCAGGAGTTTGAAACCAGCCTGAGCCAGATCGAGACCCCATCTCTACTAAAAGTAGAAAAACTAGCAGGTGCTGTGGCAGGTACCTATAGTCCCAGTTACTAGGAAGGCTGAGGCAGGAGGATTGCTTGATCCCAGGAGTTTGAGGTTGCTGTGGGTTGGCTGAGACCATGGCACATTTGCCTGGTGGAAAGAGTGAGACTCTGTCTCAAAAAAAAATTGAACTCACTTTGTTACAATTCTAATTACTAACGTTTTTTAGGTTGGAAAAGATTCATGTTTACTGTGCTTCTGATTTAGTGTGAGGTCATAGGTCCCATCTTTGTGTAGTCCTTGAAGGCTTTATTCTCAGAATAGAACAGGTTGCAAGAAAAGCTTGATCTAGGAGACAGAAAATCCCTGAAGCAAGATGGTGACAAGCTGTGTATGTGAAGTCCCTGGGGGATGAAGTGGCCCTTGGGCCAGGCTACCCTCTGGAATCTTCTTCCACCAAACCTCCACAGCACTCCAAGCTTCTGGCCCCAAATCTAGACTATTTAAGTTCTAGGGCAGCTTGGGCAGCTTTTTCCTTTTCTTTAGAAAAATACTAACCTGGGGACCATATGTGCTAAAGACAGGTCCTCCATTTTTCTCTTAATTGCTGTGAATATTACTGAGTACTTGCTTGCTGGGCAATGTTTGACCCCAGCAGTGGGTGACCCGGGCCCCTTGGCCACTCCACTGCTGCTGTCCTAGAGGAATGGCTGCAGCAATGCCTGGATGCAAATGAGGACAGCAGCTAGAATGTGGATGAACAATAGACACAATTGGAACTTAGGAAAGTTCATGGTGTCACAGGGCACACAGTCATAGGGCTCCTGGTGTCATAGGGCTCCTGGTATCATAGGGCACATGGTGTCACAAGGCTCCTGGTGTCACAGGGCTCCTGGTGTCGTAAGTCTTATGGTGTTATAGGGCACATGGTGTTGTAGGGTTCATTGTGTCATAGGGTTCCTGGCATCACTGGACTCATGGTGTCATAGGGTACATGGTGTCATAGGGCTCATGGGGTCACAGGGCACATGGTGTCGTAGGGCTCCTGGTGTCACAGGGCACATGGTGTCGGAGGGCTCATGGTGTCACAGGGCTCACTGCAGATGGTGCTGTTATGTCTCAGGGAAATGACTGCATCATGATGCTTTTGTCAAAGGTTTGGAAGAACTTAATAAATTGACAATGACATGCAGAGAAGGAGGGTACTGGGTGAGCCCTGAAGCCCCTGGCAGCAGTGGGACTTGGACACTTTTCTTCCTGAGGAGCTAACAGATGAGGAGGAGGTGGACAGGGACAGGGGCGCTGTCAGGCGGGCCGGGATTTGAGCAGAGAGTAAAACACGGGAGACAAGAAAAGGAGGAAGCCGTCAGTGTTATTAAGGGAACTTCTCCCCACTGTAGGAACATTTTATCCGATTAGTCCACAGGGGCTGGCAGGCATTACACATCCCATAGACTGCTGTCCTGAGAGTGAGGTCAGGACAGCGGCTGTGTGTAGCGGGCCCAGCCAGGCACTGCGGCTCTGTCCTCGTCACTGCTGCGTGTGGTCACTGAGCTTCAGCACTGGGCTGGTCTGCATGGAACTGTGCCATAAGTAGAGAACACTGGACCTCAAAGACTCAGCACAAAGAGAGCTACTGTGCCACTAAGGGTTTCTCATGTCGGTTCCATCTTGAGGTAACAGTGATTCGATGTGTTGGGTTAAACAAAATAGATTAAAGGAGGATGCAACAGTTTCCTTTCTCCCATGTATGTTACTACTGGGCAGTGCCACACCCAGCAAGGGGACTGTGAGGGGTGATGGGCACAGGAGGGTCAGGAGGGCCCTATCAGGTCAGGTGTGGGACACCAGGCTGGGGCGGGAGACGGAATATGCTGTTGGAAAGATGTCCTCTGGGGGCCGAAAAGCACACAGGTGCGTTTCCTGCAGGTTGTTTGTAAAACACTGAACGTTTTTGTAGTTGGCCCAAAGTCACATACCAGTGTGGGTCAGACGTGGGACTTACGAGCCAGGTCTGTCTGATGTAGGGCACCTCCCAGGGGTCACTCAGCTGGCAGAACGTGGGGAACACAGACAGTACAGCTAGCTGGCTTGAGTGGGCCAGAGAAGTAAGATGGGGGAGCCCAGCGTCTGTGGTGTCCTTTGAGGACCAGCAATGTGTGCACCAGCCAGCATTCTCCAGAGGTGTGGGGAAAGGGGTCCGAGAGAGTCCCCCACTCACCCTCTGCCTTTGTCCATGGCAGAACCCATGGTGTGCAGCAGCCCGTACCCCTTGCTCCCCTACTGTACGGGGGACCTGCAGTGGGGCACCCTCCACCTCTCTGTCCCGTAAGCCTATCTGCTCCTTCGAGAGACCACACAAAACGCATCTTTCCTTGACACATAGGTGCTCCCACAACTTCCCAGACCTGTTTTGTTTTAATCAGGTTTAATAAATAGGGAATCTGATGATCACTTTTGGTGTTTTATAGCCCATCCTATTTTCTAAACCTACAGTACAGATTTTATAAGTCTTCTTATAATTGAGCCAAATTCCTGGAAAGAATTGATCTGCTTTGGTCATATTTCCAGCTACCAGCCAAGTCTAAACTACAGATTTAAGGTTGGAGTGAGGTGTGTGAGTGCTTCCTACCTTCCAGCACTTAAAAAGTCCTCAATCTGATGAATATAAAACCATCCTGCTGCAGACGTACAAACGGGGAAGGCTTGAAAACATTTCTGTAATGAACTCAGCAGAAGGAGATTGTTCTGTAATTGGATTAAGAGTTAATTGTCTTCAGGGAAATCATTTCACCTCACACAACCAGGTGATTGGTTGGTGAGGAAGGTTCGCCTACAAAGGATTTAGCAGAAATCTCAGGAAAAGCACTTTCCAGGACAATTATGGATTTGAGTGTGGTGGGTTTTTCTTTATATCATTTCTCACAGGCAGGGCAGAAAAGGGGCTGGGTCCGGGGTAAATCCGGCTCCCTGTGCTTTCACGGGGCAGTATCAGATTCGGGCACCCAACAAAGGAAGCCAGTCGAATGATAGTCTCTGTGCAAAGTTTGTAAAGCCTTTGAATCAATTCCCCTTATGTTCTCAGAACACTGACATTTTCAAACGCAAACTCAGGGGTTGACAAGGTAGCTTTTCAGAAAACAGAGAGAGTGGATTTCAAAGAAAGAGACACAATTAGACCAGAGATGTATATATGTCTCAGTTCCCAGTTTTCAGCTCTTCTCAGTCACTGAAACTCAAAGAAATTAGCATTCATCAGAATTTTCATGGAAAACCCATAGCACAATAACCTACCTATGCTTTAGCCAGGACTGAGAAAAAGTTAATAAAGATGGGCAGTGTTGTTGTTACTGTTGTTAGTTCATGATCGTTTCTGTAGTTCCAATAGTTGAGGCCGAAAAGGTTCACGCTGGATTTGGAGAAACTGAAAAAGAACTGAGGAGCCAAAGGTTGCTGTCACACACTCTGTATTCAGCCCGTGGTGGCCAGTGAGCAGGCACAGTGACATCCACATTCATTGTGCTCACGGGCTGGTGAGCTAGCACAGGAAGCTCCTTCCCCCGGGGGAAAGCCTGGCGGCCTTCTATAGCGAGAACTACGGTGGCTCCAAATTAGACGCTGGTGATGATTCCTTAGGAACACGTGGCACATAGTTATTCACACAGTCGGGCTCCTCGTGGCCTTCAGGTGACAAAGCCTGATTTAATTTATCTTCCCCACATTTTCTTAACAAAGAGGGGCGTGGGGCTGACAACAACAACAGGTGCAATGTAGGAAGTCCCACCGAGTGAGTTCAGTTGAAGGAGCTGGTGCACAGTAGGACTCCGCAGCCCGCCACTACTCCGAGGATGAGGCCCAGGCTGAGAGGCCCAGAGCATAGCCTCAAACCCGTCTTCCGAATGTAGATTCGTGTGAGATTAAATGGGGTGAATGGAAAGGAGGTGAGTTGAATAAATGAGATGAGCCGTTGCTCAGCAATTCGCATCAGGGCAATGAGCATCAGTGGCCTCTCCCTGGAGAGCTGCTCTCCTGTGGGGACGCAGAGAGGCTGCTCCTGACGGCCTCCGCCCGGGCACGACCCGGTTCCCCGGGGCAGGAGTCTGTTCCTGTCGCGTGTGTTTAGCACCTGCCTCTATGTTTTTGAGTAACCCAGTCTCTTTGGGCAGCTTCTATAATAATTTCATCGTGTGATTATTATTAAGCAAAATAAATTTATGGAAAGAGAGAGCAAAGGGCAGAAGCTAACATGCATGTGCACACAGGTGCGTGGCATGTTGACATGCATGTACGTACGTGCACACACAGATGCGTAGCCTGTATACAAACATATACACACGTGTACCCACAGACGCAGATCTCCTTGGTGCTTGGTCTTGTCTTGGCCTGTGAGACATGTGTATAAGGAATTAATGGATTGGTAATTTCATAACGTGGTTTTGTACCTGCCTATGAGGGTTGCATGAAAGTCTGGGAGTTACTCCATTTTCGCAGCACCATACCCTGCTGTGATGTGGCCCGTGATCTTGTCTTTATTTTTTCAGAGACACAGGACTCTACACTAATCACCAAGGGCCTAGTTCTTTAAATTCTAAATCCAGTGACAAAATGAAACCCTGAACAGGGGGTCACTGACGCATGCTCAGGAAGTGACGGCAGAGCTCAGAAGACAACAGGAATCGCCACAGGACACCAGTCTCCTGCTTCCGACAGCAGGGACCCAGCTACGAACGAGCTGTGGAGACCAGCTCGGCACCTGGCGAAATGGAATGATGCCCCTGGAAATCAATGCTTTCTCTCTTTTTTAAAATTCAGCATGTTAAGAGAATACAAGTGTTTTGTTTCATGACTGAATTGTGTAATGCTGTAACCAGCCCATCACCAAAGTAGTAGTAAGTTTAATATTTTAGCAGGTTTTAGAATGGATATCAAGCCTATTTTGAATTATTAGGTAAACTCCACCAATTATTTGCACTATCTAAAGTTCAAAATGTTTTGCCTGTAGCACAGTGGTTATGGTGCCAGCCATATACACCGTAGGTGCTGGGTTCGAACTCGGCCCGGGCCAGCTAAACAACTGCAACAAAAAAATAGCCAGGCATTGTGGTGGGCACCTGTAGTCCCAGATTCTTGGGAGGCTGAGGTAAGATAATTGCTTAAGCCCAAGAGTTTGGGGTTGCCGTGAGCTGTGACGCCACAGCACTCTACTGAGGGTAACAAAGGGACACTCTGTCTCACAAAAAAAAAAAAAGTTAAAGTTTAAAATGTTTCTCTCTTTTTTGCTTTTACACTGTATTAAATACTGTATTTAGTATTAAATGATACTTTAATACTAATACTAATAATACTTTAATACTAATACTTTACTACTAAGTAGTGTATTTAGTATTATCCATGATGATTTGATGCATTTGTCTTGACATAATGAAGTGATTACTGCAGTTGAGCAAGTCAGCACGCCCTCACCTCATTCCTTCCTCCCCTCCTTCCCTCCTTTCATTTACCCGTACGCATTAGAAGGTGTCTTTAAAATTTATGTGTAGACACATAGATAATTATCTACACACCTGTATCTACGTCTGTATCCGTATCACCTACTTACATCCATCAACCACATACGTGCATGTGTGCGGGGGAGCTATCACTCCAAATGTGCAGAGGACATTGCAAATCCAAACCGGGCTGACGAGTTCAGAGCCATTTCTTCAGCACTGATGTTATTTCTGGAAGCCAGCTGGCAGGATCCCAAGTCAGGGTGAAGGACTTCACTTGTCCCTGAGTCTACCAGGCAGGAGATAAGCAGAAGGCATCCTGCCGCTTCCTCTCTTCGTGGGTCACAAGAATCCCAGGGTGATAGACAAATTTAGAATGCATTATAAACCAAAGTTCAATGTGAAGAATTTCCCCAGAGGCATTTCTCCATAGAAGCATGGGAATTTTTGCGACACCCTTTTCATCCTAGTTGCTTCTCTCGAGAGTGTTGTTACTCAAGCTCAGAACCCTGCATCATCCAATTTTCCATGCACAAGGTAGAGTCCCACAATAATTCCTGAGAAATTTATTGCCTCAGCTTCTGTTCCTCAGCTTGGCAAGCTCAATTCAGAAATCAGTCATTGGGTGGGTTGAAAGCGCCCAGAGATTTTAAGGAAGGTGAGCAAATAATTTCATATTTTTATTTAAAACAATTGTATCTGTATGTGCACCGATAGTAACAAGTGCGTGACCCTTACTCTCTATCACGATTTCTGTAACCTGGAGGGCTCATGTTTATTCCAACCCAGGCGCACAGAAGTTGCCCTCCTGCGTCAGAGCTGAGTCCGTGAAGCCCACAGTTCTGTTGCCAGCTAAAATTTCCAGGGATACTCTATGTAACAGCCAATTTATTCAGCCTGACACTGACCCCAGAGGGTCCTTTGTTAGACTGTTTTTTATTATTTTGATCAAACCACTTTTACTTTTTTGCACATCAATCTTGGAATGGTGAGCTTCACAATCCTACTGCCTGTTCTGTGATGGTGAAACGTCTGCTTATTTATTCTAAACTTGCCTGGCTCAAGTTCAAAATTTCCTTGTTATAAAATTATAATTTTTCTTTCTCTGTTCACTTCTTTTTCTTTTTTTTTTTATAGCTCATCTATTTTCAGAAATAATTTGAGTGACAAATGCCTGGCTCTCTGCATGTCACCAAGTCCATTCCATTTTTGGTCATCGGAGTGAGCTTTCCCCTGCTTCCTCCTCATTACAACATAATTCAGAGAAAAGTTTGCATGTTCTTTTTTGAGACTATTGGCATATTTACCACGTAGATTTATCTGCTAAAATATGCATGATTATGTATTACTACAATTCTTTACAATGTCTATTGACACCCCATTCAAAAATTTTTCTGACTGTAATTTAATCAATAATTAGGCTGACATTCACAGAAATATTAAAATTAATATTTCTATTCCCACAAACCTTCAATATGTAGGTGGTGCCTGTAGCTCAGTGGGTAGGGCACCAGCCACATACACTAAGGCTGGCAGCTTCCAATCTAGCCCAGGCCTGCTAAAATCAACAATGACGACTGCAACAAAAAAATAGCTGGGCATTGTGGCAGGCTCCTGTCGTCCCAGCTACTTGGGAGGCTGAGGCAAGAGAATCACTTAAACCCAAGAGTGTGAGATTGCTGTGAGCTGTGACACCATGGCACTCTACCAAGGGTAACATAGCGAGACTCTGTCTCAAAAAAAAAAAAAGAAAGAAAGAAAGAAAGCATAAAAAAATTTCAATATGTATTCATTTGATATTCAACAGATGCTTTGACTGCTTCCTGGGGCCAGCCTGTGCCTGGGTGAAGTGTAGACACTCTGCAGGTGCCCACCGTGTGCCAGCCCTGGTCTCCAGCACCTCCCCAGGGGCCTCCTGGCTCTGAACTCACATCCTCTCTCTGGGAACAGTGAAGGAGTAATACCCTCATCCCTATTTCTAAGCTCTGCCTCTCCACTTTCTTTCTTGTACACCTGTCCCTAGGTGACCTTCCCGGGCTCCCATGGAATACCTTTTCTAGCAATGCCCTTGACCTCTACACCAGGGCTCTTTCCCCCTGTGCCAAGTTTGCCTCTCTGTGGATCATCACCATCTGTGTGCTGCCATTTCCCCGTCTTCGATTTCTCCCCCTGCTATCACCCAGAGCTCCCCTTTGCAATAAAACAGCCAAGAGTCACCTATGCTCATGACTCACTTCCTCCCCTCCTTTGTCCACTCCACTCACTGTCCCAGGCTCTTGTCACCTCCACTCCTCCAGGACGGTATTGGTTCACATCACTGAGGCTCTCAGGATGCTAAGCCCAGTGGGATCAGCCATATTTTGTCCAGCTGACCCCTTCTTCTCTTTAAAAATACAAATTATAAAATGGGATCTTGCTATACTGCCCAGGTTGGTTTCAAATTCCCAGCCTCAAGGAATCCTCCCAAAAGTGTGGGGATCCCTGGTGTGAGCCACTGTGCCCGGCCCCTTCTTCTCTCCATCCATGTCTTCTCTTTGATTCTGCAATGCCACACTCTGTTTGTTTTCTTTCCTTTGACCTCTTTATGACTCAGCGTTCAGGCCGTGTCTCCCGTGTCTACTCATCATCTTGTGATGTTGATGCTGAAACTCACACTTCTGCATCACAACTCTGTGTCCTGGACGCGTCTGTCCAGCTCTCTTGTCAGTATCTGCATTTGGGTGTCTTACCGACATCTGACACTCCTCGTGGTCAACACGGAGCCCAGTCTCAGCCTCCCCTTCTCCGCTGACAGCCGCTCTGCTCTACCAATGTCCTTGCCTCCAAAACCCAGGGTCGTTCTCAACTCAACTCTTATCTTTTTCATACATTCCAAATTTTTAGGAACAGGGAATCCTTTTAGTTTTATTTTAAAAACTCGTCTGAAAGTGTAACAATTTCTTACTGTGTTCAGAAGGACCACCTTGTTCTGAGACACCAGGACTCAGGCCATGACATCCTGATGGCTCTGAGTTGGTGTCCCTGTTCCTTAGTCTTGACACCCCCAACTTTCTGCAGCGTCTGCCTCAAATACAGAAGCATTACAAGCGTCAGCCTGTCCCTGATCCCTTCACTGCTGAGACCCTTCCCCTTTCTTCTTCTGACACAGCTGTCACACAATGCATGACCTGGCTTCCTGCCTTCTCGTCATCCCAGGACCCCCCAGTTTCCTCCCCTGAACCTGCTCCAGTCCCCTACTGCTCCCCAATGCCACCAGGCGGCCTCCAGCCCCAGGGCCTTTGCACTGGGCACCGCTTGGCATGACCTTGCCGGTATTTCCATGTGGTTAACCTCTCACCTCGTCAACCACTTCCAGAATGACCTTCTTCACGAGGCCTATCCTAGCTGCCACATTTACGGCATCACAGGCTGCCCTAGACACTGCTGTTCTTTTTCCTTTGCTGTATTTTGTTCTATTGCTTGTTGTTTATTGTGTTTATCTTTTGTGTCATGCTAGAATATGCGTACAGGAGGACGGGGTTCTCTCCCTTTGCTCCCTGATGGCTCCTGCCTGGAAGAGAGCCCAGCATGTATTAGGCACATGCCAACTGAGTAAATGACCATTATATTAACTTACTTACTCCTCCCAACTGTCTCTTATGAAGGCATTGACCTTGGCCCTATTTTACACAAAAGGATACAGAAGCAAGATGGGGACACAGTTGGGGAACTGCCAAGTGGGGTCTGAGCAGTCGGGGGTCCAGAGCCCACATTTGAACACTTTGGCAAAATGCTTCTCCAATAGCTAAGTAAGCAGGAAGTCTCCTTCTATGGGTGCTGCTAGGAAGGAAACCGGAGGCTGGGTGCTTATTTAACTCACAGCTCCAGGTTGTACGAGAAGCATGGCCCTGGCTTCTGGGGAGGGCTCTGTGCCCTGTGAACACTTGGAGTGAGGGGGCAAAAGGGGCAGAGGTATTTGCAAAGAGGACCAGCCCTGAAGGGCCTCCTGGCTTTGTGACAGTCCACTCTGTGGGGACAAGTCCATCCTCCTAAGAATTAATCCACCACCCTGGGAGCTGATCCAGTCTTGCGGGAGTGTGAACTCACCCACAACTGCTGACAGGGCACCGTGCCATCTGCAAGGCGTCCACACCCATGACCCAGACACCTCCCTCCAGGCCCAGCTGCAACGCCACGTGCTGGAAGCTGAATTGCAACATGCGACTCGAGGGGACAAATGCCCCAAAGCACAGGAGGTCATGGTAGATGAGCCTCTGCCCCACTGACGGAGCAGCCCATGAGAGGTAAATGGTAATGGAAGGTGCATCTTCATGTTGCCAGGCCTGTGACCAGCTCGACTCACACCCTGTCTCAAGTGTGAGCACTCTGCCTTCCAACTGGTCTCCTCCTCACCTCGGAGGCATCTCCACCAGGGTTTCCATCAGTCACTTGGAGCTAAGTCAGCTGGGATCACACCCAGGGCCAGTGTGGCTCTAAGGAGCAAAGACCATAGCAGCAACATTTAGTGTAAAAATAATTTTTATATATTTTTTTGCGACAAAGTCTCACCTTATTGCCCTCTGTAGAGTGCTGTGGCCTCACTGCTCACAGCAACCTCCAGCTCTTGGGCTCAGGCAAGTCTCCTGCCTCAGCCTTATGAATAGCTGGAACCACAGGCACCTGCCACAATGCCCAGCTATTTTTCTTTTTGTTGCAGTTTGCCCAGGGCCGGGTTTGAACCCACCACCCTTGGTATATGGGGCTGGCGCCCTACTCACTGAGCCACCGGCACCACCCTAAAAATAATATTCTTAAAAAAGGAAAAGTGAACCATAGTGGATCACTTTTCTACTGTTGCCATAACAAATTACAACAAATTCAGTGCCTTAAAACAAACAAATTTATTACCATGCAGGCCTGTAGGCCCGAGGCGGGTCTCACACCAGCATTCCCATTCCAGCGTCTAGGACAACACCGGTCTCCACGTCTTGTGTAGCTTCTAGAAGTGGTCCAGTCCCTTGGCTCAGGGCCCCTTCTGTCACCCTCCAGGTCAGCACACAGTTTCTCCTGGGTCCAGCATTTCTGTGGCCCAGCGTCCATCATCATGTCTTGTCCTCTGACCCTGCCTGAGAAATATTCTCTGCTTTTCATGATCCAGGTCATTAGTTTGGGCTCACTCAAATATTCCAGGATAATTTCCTTGTCAAAGGTCCTTAATTTTAATCACACCTTCAAAGTCTCTTTCGTCACATAAGGTTACATAATCACAAGCTCTGGGAATTAGGATATCACATCCTTGGGGATCACTATTCTGCCCACAGTGTATGACAACAGATTAGAGTTACTGTGTGCCGAGAAATTAAAACTGTCTTTGAGGCTCCAGTCCTGAAGAATTTACCTCATAGTGAGCAGTGCAGCTAATGAACTGTGACTGGGAATTTGATCAGAGGCAACGGCTCTTGATAGAAGGCTTCCCTCTGGTTATTTTAGGATGGCGAACTCCTACTCACTCGTGTAAACCCGGAACGCAGCAGGACTGTTAGGGCACAAGCAGAGGAGTGGGTTTGGAAGCTGCTTGCAGACTTTTCTTTTTGGCATCTTTCAGTGTTTTTGTTTTTACTTTTGTTTCCTCCTATCAACCAGAGCTATAGTCTAATTTCCCATTCAATTCCCCACACTGTTAGTTTTTCCCTAAATCAATAGGGAAAAAGAAAAAAAATGTACTGCACAAACTTTCTTCAAATATTCCAGAATTCTGAAAGAATTTTCAAACCAGTTGGTGTGTTCTGTGAAAAGTGGCTGTCTACGCTGGGGAAGGGGTAGGAATAGAAAACAGATCTCTCTTGGCCAAAGAGCGTTAAGCTGAAAGCTCACAGGGGACGTGGGGAAATTCTCTAGTTCTTGAAAGAAAGTCAAATTTAGAAAAATAAGAAAGCAGAGGGGAAATGTGTGAGATAGACAGGGACGGGGCTAGCCAGCTGAGCATTATGCTCTAGGTTGTAGGACATTCGACTTTTGCAGGTTTGTGACATACTCGTCAGGAGTCAGTTTCAGCTTCTGAACAGACTTTAATGCAGGTGGATATGGTTATTATTTATATTGGCTTAAATTTTGTTGTATTTTCACAGGATAAAAGTTTATACAAGGTAGTCACCAAAAACCTGGGCATATAATTTGTGATGACAATGGCAAGGTGAGGTAATTGTTCTTCCCAAATATCACTACAGACAAGCTCTGAAAATCGTTATTTTTGCTCTCCAAATTTATAATTTTATGGAAAATGATTTTTCCACTTGTGACTTGTGATTAATCCTGTATTCTGTTTTCTAAGCTAGAAGTAAGTTTTAGAGGTCCCCTGAGGAAGAATGCAGAATGCATCACACCCCGCTGTGCTGTGATTCAACGCGTCTCTTAGCTAATGGCGTTTTGTTGGTCTCAGCGAGCGCACGGGTGGTATGAAGAAGCATGGGGCCGAAAATACTTACTGTGGCCAAATTCTGGTCATCTTTCTTAAAAGATAATGAGGAATCAGGACTGCATCCTGAAGGAGAAACAGAAACGGTTTCTTAAGAAGGGGTCTGATAGAAATTGAGTTGCATTTTCTGAAGATAATTCTGAAGGCAGGGAGCAGGATTGGGTGGAGGGTTGGCCAATAGCTGCAGGCGAGCTGGCTTCATCACGGGGATCTGGGACAGCTCCGTGGCAGTGGCAGAGAGGGAGAAGAGCTAGATAGGTTTAGAAGTAGAATTAAAAAAGAATGCTGTAATAAAAAATCACAGTGTCTTTATCATAGATATTTAAAATATTTTATTTAGCACTTACTCACGGATACTACTGTTCATGATTTACTAGCACTAACTTTCATCTTGACAATAAGAAAATACAAGGATTTTACTTATTGTTTTCTGTCATTCCTATGAAATTATTGACATTTGATCTAAGTGACAAAATAGGTAAAGCTGACATTGCCCTAGGGCAGCAGGGCAGCCCAGATGGACCCAGGTCCTTCCTCCTGCACAGACTGTGCTCCCCCCAGAGCCTCGTTCCATCAGCAGCTCCTGCCCAACCACTGCGCCCTGGTGCCCGTGCGGGGTCGGAAACGCTGCATGGGCAAAGCAGAGCAGGGTCTGGTATGCTCTCTGCCCTTAAACATCTGTACATGTGATACCTTGTCAGTTAACATGGTTACTGGTGGCTGTACAATTCCATGAGATGACTCTGCAACCTAAGTTTCCATGTGTCGTGAATATGTAGTGTGTTTTCTGAGTTTAATAATACTGTACCGGAGAGACTTGAGCTGTGATATTTTCAGATTAGCTGAATGAATAACTAGGCAGCAAGAATGAGTTAGCTAAAAACTGGAATGATAAAATTATTAAAGTAGCTAACCCAAGGGAAATATGGAAAAATGCGTTTAATAGCAATTATCTTAAAATGAAATAAATATATATTAAATGATTTTACGAACTTCAAAAGTTAACCATTTGAAATCGGTATGGGCACATATGGGGAAGCTGTACAAATACCCCCAAACTTTTGAGTTATTAAAAAAAAGAAACACTCGAGAGTTTACACAGTAGGTGTGTTCCCCTGGCTGTGATGAAGGAAGCAGCCTCAGTGCCTTTACCAATGAGTGGGAGCAAACGATCTCACATCCTCCACGCAGTTGACCTCAGAGGAAAGAGAGTAAGTCGGTGAGGTTGGGTAGAATGTTCTTGTCACACCTCTCCCCACAGAATATTTGGCCTTGCTTATAACAAAATAAACATTAGTCAAAATGGTCAAATAAGAATGAAATTAAAAAACACTGGGAAAGAGGTATATGTAATTCGAGAGTTACAATTCCATGAGAGAATTGTAAAGAAGTCTTAGGAGCCTACTGTTATTATATGAAAGGAGGAAAACAAAATTATGTCCAGAATTCTAATTATGAGAAAGAAGGAAACAGATCAAGTTCTAGGAGTTGCAGAGTTTTCTTAATCAGATTTTAAAAGAAGTTTCTTTTATGGGAGATTTACATATGTGGAGTACATGAACCAGCATAATTCATGAGGCTCCCAAGCAACATTTTTATAGCACAATTTCATTAAAAATGCAATAATAGATTTTATACCTTCTTCTCATATGCTATCCATCAGTGAAAACTAAGAGATTGCATCTGACTTCAATTCTGAGCCATGGAAGACATAAAACGTCATAATTTCCATGTACATTGACTATTGTCTGCCTTGGCCACACTTGGCACCCAGAATCTCTAAATGCTGGCCGGGCTGTGTGTTCCCCGGACAACAACACCTCCTACATCTGACTTCTGTAGACAAGACTGCCCAGGCCACAGTCTCTGCTGTAGTGCTGGGGCCACTGATATTGATTTCTGAATGATTACAAACCAGTCCACTTCTGGAAAGACGGTTCAATGAATATATACTTTTATTTATGGAGATAAAGGGATGTAATATTCAGATATTTAAATTATGATTGTAAGAGCTACTCAGCTACACAAATATAACAACACGGCAGCACCGTGACAGGCAGGTGCTGAGAGGAGGCAGAGGATCCCCGCGTTCCTAGAGTTCACAGCCTTGCATGGAACCACCTGTCTTTGAGTGTGGGTTTGACACACCAACTTACACGCCAAGGTCCTCTGCCAGCCAGGGGCTGTCCCCGGCTTCTGCACCGACCCCTGGCCGTGGCGGAGGGGCTCCATTCCCAGGTTGCCCTCCCTGTGTGCATGGCTCAGCCTGGGGCTGCTCCTTGGAGCCCTCTTCACAACTTTGCATTGATGGCTGCACCTTCCTCATCCTGGCAGCCCCGTCCCAATGGCTGTGGGGCTGTTTGCCCCTTCCTTGCTACAGAGCTCGTTGCTATGGGTACTCCCCCAGGATTAAGGATCTAATGGCTGATGGGAATCCTGGGGACAGTATTAACATAACCTAAAGATGGGGTCCCTCACCTAAGGACGGGGTCCCTCATGACTGGTAGGCAGAACACTGAATATAAACTAGAGCTTTAGTTCAGGGCTGGCCCAACTTGCTCCCAGTTTGGCCGTGTTGGAGCTCTTCCGTCCTGGAAGGGGTGGCCGTTCATTCTGTCCCCTTACTGTGGGGATGAGCCTGACTTTCCCACCCTGGTGCCTCAGCACAGTGTTCTGTCCTGCCCTGGGGCTTACAGAATACTCACTGCACAGTAAGGATCCCTGAGAACACCACATAGATTGGGACCGACTTTACAGAAAGGGAGGTGGGACAAGAGCACATGACCACACGGCTGGCCCACTACAGACCCTGCCATCAGAAGCTGCCAGCCCAGAGCAAAGGGCCAGCCCAAGGAGACGCCTCTGTGGTGCGAGCTCAGAAGCACCCCTGAGAGGAGGAGGTGTCCCCCTTTAAAGGAGGTGCAGGTGCTAAATCGCTGACCACTTCATGTGCTGGGTCACCAGTAGCTAACATCATTGCCCGGGCGTGGTGGCACTCACATCTAATCCCAGCACTGTCAGAGGCCACGGGAGGTGGAGCGCTGGAGCTTAGGAGTTCAAGACCAGCCTGAGCAAGAGCGAGACCCTGTCTCTACTAAAACTAGGAAAAGTAGCTGGGCGTGGAGAAGGCCTGCATTCAGGTACTCAGGCGGCTGAGATAAGAGAATCACTTGAGCCTAGGAGTTTCAGGTTGCTGTGAGCTATGATGTCATGGTACTATACCCACAGTGATGGAGTGAGACTCTGCTTCAAAAAATAAAAAAAAGTAAAATAAAATCACTGGGTTCCAGCAAGAGTGGCTTTATTGACTATCACAATCACTCATGAACATGTGACTTCCATCTTGACTGTTAGGGTCCCTCTGGATTAGAGGACCTGCTGCCCAGAGGCCACACTCCACACGAGGAGCCCAGTACACCTGAACCTCCAGCCTCCACCTGCCCAAAGGGCATAGTCCACACCAGGAGCCCAGTGCACCTGAACCTCCAGCCTCCCCCTGCCCAGAGGCCACACTCCGTACGAGGAGCCCAGCGTATCTGAAACCCCAGCCTCCACCTGTGCGCTTCAGACGTCCTGTGTGAAAGGAGAGGACCCCCACAGTATGAATGACCTGCAATATGGGGTTCCCTGCAACGTCATGTCAGAACAAGGGGTCCACTGTGGAGAAAAGGAGAGCCCACAGTGGGCACATCGCACACCCCCAGATGAGGACCTCCTACCCTGGCAGGGTGAACTCTGTGGCCGTCAGAAGGTGGGTGTGTGGCCACCTCTCAGCTGAGCCAGCTTGACCCCTGGTATCCTTGTGGACTTTCTTCTCCAGTTTTGGCAACAAATGGACACATGCACTAGCCATCCCCTGGTAGGAGAATGGTAAAGAGAGACTCAGAGCCCCAGGATGGGCGTGGGTCATGGCCCAGGCCGACCAGCAGAGGTGCTCGCCAGAGATGGGGGCAGCTTCCTGTGGATGGCAGAGGGGTCAATGAACATTCTTGGTAGATTTGAGATGGCTGTAGCAGCCAAGACTATATAGTTTATTACCCTAACTTTCCTCTGCTAAATTTCCCCAGGAGAAGCAGCTCCCAGAACTCCAGGACCTGCAGGTAGTGAGCCTTTGTTATGGGCCAAAGCACTGGACCCCCCTGGATGCCCAGCTGCACCTCCTGGACTCCCGTTCCAGGCAGAGGATGCCGTTTCCACCGCTGGTGAAATTCTGTGGGCCAGTAGGAGCTGTCGTGGATGAGAGAGGCCCTCGCCTAAGGTCCTGCTCCCTTCTAGGCAGCCCTCCCACAACGACTGGTTAATGTGTTAGGAAAAGGTTCTGTCTCCTCATAGACATGTTTGGGCCACTCTTCAGGGCCATCCCAGATGCAAAGTCTGCTGCCTGGGGGGTCCGCAGAGCTCGTGGGGCTGTACCTCGACCCAGCTTCTCCCTCTGCTCAGCCCTGCCCTTCACTCCCAGTGCTGATCTGTGACCCTCTAGTAAAGGACCTGCGTGTTCATCTCTGCCTCACAGGCTGCTTCCGAGTGGACCAGCCTGGGCATTAGGATCGTAAGAAATACCTGATAAAGATGAAAATGCCCCATTCTTGAATGGGAAGTCTAATAATTTGAAATCTTACAAATGAATCTATGGCTGTGACATAACTCTTTATAAATATCTAAAGGAATGTGTTTTCCAAAATATAATTATAAAATTTACCTTAAACAAGAAAAACAACTGCCCAGATTGCAATCTGGGGGGTGGAAAGAAAATAAGCTAGGTTTCCTGGCTCCTCCTCTTCACTACTCATGCACAATTTGCAAACGGATTAGCTATTTTACTGGGAAATTGAGAAAAATAACAAGAAAATAGAGTTTATGTACTAGAACGTTGAATTACAGGAGGCCAAGTATGCAGCCCAAACCAGAAACTATACGGCAAAAGATTTAGAGACTTATCTACAGAAATTTGCATTTATTAGTAGTTACATCTTCCAAAATCAAATACAAAGGCAAATGATATATATGTGATGTATGTGTATAAATATTTGCACACTTAAAACACAAAGAACTTCTATAAATAATTAAGAAAGACACCCCTGAGTATGAGCAGTTCAGATTTTCAGAAATAAATAAAACTGATACAAATGCCATTGACCTTGAAGTTGATTAATCTGAGTAATGATCAATGGAATATACATTTAAAATATAAATGTAAACCTGTTGCCACCCACCCAGTTGAAAAAGATTTAAAAAGTTGAAAAGTTCAAGATGTCCCGTCCACGGGTAAATACAGCTGGGACATGCAGGTGTTGCCTCCAGGGACAGTCCTAGGAACCTGGCAACAGAGAGCAGACGTGTTGCGACCTTGCAGCTCAGTCAGGTTCAACTTAGTGTTGTTTTCTGGGTTAACAGCTAAACACAACCCACCTCTGTAAGGATAGAGAAACCTGGAAAAGGCCATGCTCTCTGTATAGTGTAACGCTTCAGGGCCTTTTAAAATAGTTCTGTAGGAAAATATTCCATTGCCTGGAAAAACTGTCAACATTACTGTCCTTAAAATTTGTTTTCAAAATGGCATGATTGATTGATTTCATAGAATCAGACAATAACTAAATATTTAAAATAACCTTAAGTGGTGTCACTGTGGGGCAATTGTTATGTTTTCCCTTGTACTTTTCTGCATTTATCAAAGGTTTAGTATTAAATATAATGATTGGTTATAGCAATCGGTCATTAGGTATAATACTTAAATGCATAATTAAAAGCAAATATGGGAAGTAAAAAGGAGAGGGCAACGGCATTCACTTTTACAATTATAAAAATGAGATTTGGGCCCTTGAGCACACAGCACGTCCCAGCCAGTGCAACTCCTTTCTGAGCCGCCTGGCAGTCGGCTGAGTTAGTCCGGGAGCGCCCCGTGGTGCTGTGCTCCTCCCGGCCCACTCCCAATAACTCCACTATTGAAACGAGCCTCTAACCTGGTCTTCTGTGCTCTGTGGAGTTTCCTGGATGCTCCATTTTTGCCTGGGTTCTCCAGACTGTTGCTTCTTTCAAAGGCTTCCTGGTCCCTGCCTTCACCTTGTCTCATCCCAAATTCTCCGACTCTGGGGCCAGGTGACGTCCCCCAGTGCACAAGCTCCTGTGGACTGTGCTGCTGCGTGAATTCTTACTCAGTTTAAAACTCACTCTTGGTGAGAACTCACTGTTCTATTTAATCTGGCCTTTTGGAAGCATGAGCTCAGTGAACACTGCAAGGCAGTGGGCCGGGTGGACGCACTGTCCATGCCCGTGGCCCTGGGGTGAGCACACATCAACAGTCCCGTGATGTCCATGTGGGTTCAGGTTCTTACTATTATTTGGGCCTGTACCTTGGGGCCTGGCTCACAGATTCGGACTATGTTCACTTTTTCGGAGTGTGATTGACAAGGATCAGCCGCAGGTGTGCGTGCTGATGGTAAGCCTGTGAAAGCAGTGATGGAGCAGCCCCACCGGCATGGGTGAAATGTGCTTCCTTTTACTAATGCGGGAGCTGAGGCAGGCGTGGAGATTTCCCAGTGTCTAAGTTTACGTTGCCAGGGAGTAATGGAGCTTGGAAGATTTTCTGGCCTGACAATATAAGCAATATAAACCTCTCTGAACAAACAAACAAGAAACGAAAAAGATCTCACTCATTCAGATCCATAAATCCTCAGAGTCAAGCCTTTGTAGCCACAGAGTGAACCGTGGGGGAAGAGGCAGCAGTTCTGTCGGGGCTCTGCCTCTTCCTTATTCAGCATCTGACTTAGCTGCTCATGGTGTAAGATTTCAGGACCCAGCGCTGAGGAATAAAGCCGAGAGTGTTTATTTGGTTTCCAAATAGTGGGGTTGAACAGGTAGAAGAAGGTTGGAAATGTGAATACATAGACACTCCTTCCTGGTGTGTGTCTTTGTGATTCTTCTCTTTTTGTAAGAACAGCGGTCTTTGGTTTGGGGTCCACCCTAATCCAGTCTGACCTCGTTTTAATTTGATTAAATCTGCAAAAGTGCCATTTCTAAATAAGAGCGAACTCACACATCTTTTTTGGATGATACAATTTAACCCACTGTAATGAAGGAGAAAAAAGGTTGAAATTCTATCTCAAGTTACCTGTGGTTAGAAAATGATTCTGTGGTTCTTTTATAGACCGGGATTGGTTGTTAAATAAGACTATACCTATTAGAGACAGTTGACTAGTTCTCTTTACTAATTACAGGCCAATCTGCATATTGGAAATTTTTCTTTTCATCTAAGCCACTTGTGTCCATAGTGTGGGCTTCAAGAATTCCATCTGGAACTGAAAACAAGACACGCTTGAGCTACTCTGATTAGCTGAAGTTACGGATGTTTTCACAGTTGCCTGACAGCGACTGTGTCCTGTCCAGCGGGAGTTATACTTTGACCCCATTTGTTACATTTATTAAAATACTCCTGTAGTTACCCAGGCAGATCCTTTGTTGGGCATTAAGAGAAGTATTTAAAGGTAAAAATAAATCCCTTTCCATTTCACTTATGTTACTGGGTGTCACCCAGAGACACAAACAACCAGTTTGAGTAACATTCCCATTATGTCCTAGGTTAGGCGAGTGGTCGGGGTAACGCTCTGAGTTGTGAAGTGGACACCAGATGTCCATAGGAGCCCAGACGTCTCATGAATTCCATGTTACTTGAGGCTGAGGAATAATTGATCAATGTTCTTTGGCAACAATTTTAACTCTCAAAGAATGTTATAATTTTCTACTTATTCAAATATTATTTTTCATCTTTTAGAACATGTCACTATAGTTATCAATGTTATAATTTTCTAATTATTTAAGTATTCTTTTACAACTTTTAGAAAATACTACTATAAGTATAAAGAAAATACTTGATTTTAATTAAAATCTTTCTAGTTGATTTTTAGAGGAAAGCTATGAGTTATTTTTTATTGAATTTGGTTCTAACATTTAAACTATGTTCTTATACGTGTGTGTATGGGTTTTCCTTTACATTATTATTACAGAAGTGGCAACATGCTGTTCTAAGATGTCCCTTTTATGCCATATACTTTTCAATAGTTTTTTCCATTGTTATTTTCTTCTTGACTTTGTTCACAGTATGATCTGTGGCACAATAATTACTGGGTTAAATTTATTAATTTACACTAATTTACATTAATTAGTGCACCATACCCACTAGGTGTGAGCACAATATATTTTGTAAGAGTTTGTTTATGCAAGAAATAGTGTTAACTCATTGTCATTTTCTAGACGGAAATTGTTATTATTATTATTATTATTTGGAGACAGAGTTTTACTTTGTCACCCTCAGTAGAGTACCCTGGCGTCACAGCTCACAGCAACCTCCAACACTTGGGCTCAAGTGATTCTCTTGCCTCAGCCTCTGGAGTAGCTGGGACAACAGGCACCCGCCACAATGCCTGGCTATGTTTTAGAGACAAGGTCTTGCTCTGGCTCAGGCTGTTCTCAAACCTGTGCACTGAGGCGATTCATCCACCTCGGCCTCTCAGAGTGCTGGGATTATAGGGGTGCACCACCGAGCCCAGCTGGAAATTATTTTTGAAATCATTTATTTAAAAATCTATATACTGACTCTCCTCCTTTGCTTTGAAATTCTGTCTTCATTAAATACCACGCTGTCCTATGTATTGTCTATAACAGTGCTCTCAGTTCTCTTATGTTGATCTATCTTTTAAGTCTTTTTTAGTACTTATAGTTTTCGTTACTATGGCTTTACTTTTATATATATATATATATATATATATTATTTGTTGTGGTAAGACATTTATACTCTATTCTTAATAGTTTTGAAATGTACCATTGCCTTATCTTCCCTTCCCCCGTTTTCCCTCTTCCTTTCTGGACTGTAGTTATGTTTTACCATTCCTGTAGTTTTTTATTGGTTGGGAGGTTGGGAGGTTGGGAGGTGGGGCTTATGGGGGGCAGAGTTAATACTTTGCATGAAATATCTTACTTTATTTACTTATCCTTTTTTTATTTTAAATACATGTATTTTATTATTCTTTACATTATTCATTCATGAATTCATATCTATTCATTACATTATTCCCCCCCGACCCCTCAGTGGTAAGATGGAATTGATTTACAGAAAAGAATACAGAAAACACTAAAGCTCCTGGTAGAGGGAGAGAATTCAAGTGGGGAGAGAGAAGCTCTCTCCGTTCCTCTCCCGGTCTTTCCCCATCTCCTCCTTTAAAAAGGCCTAACTTTTGGCC
>CAUYRH010158148.1:0-23322 GCA_963574655.1 Perodicticus potto | reverse complement strand
CACAATGTGCTGACTTTATATACAATCTAAAATATTTTAATTAAACTATTTAACATAGCCTTCATGGCCTTTAAATCACTATATGAAGACATTTATATTCTACTTTTAGTAATTTTCACTTGTACCCTTGTAAGATGCACCCACAATGATTTTTTGCTCCTCAATAAGGAAAGCACGCTTGATCCTGTTATGAACACATTTAGTATACATAGAACCATCATAGGCCCTGCTGACATGTTTTCGTTTTAGACAACCTCATAAGAACTGTAGGTTTCATAACAGGAACCCCTCAAAGTCTGCCTGAGCTCATCCCACTTGCAGATTTGGTGCTTCCCAACCTTCTTGGTATGAAGGGTAAACAATTCATTACTTGGGGGTGGCGCCTGTGGCTCAGTGACTAGGGTGCTGGCTCCATATACCGGGGGTGGTGGGTTCAAACCCGGTCCGATCAAACTGCAACAACAACAACAAAAAAACAGCTGGGCGTTGTGGCAGGCGCTTGTAGTCCCAGCTACTCAGGAGGCTGAGGCAAGAGAATTACCTAAGCCCAGGAGTTGGAGGTTGCTGTGAGCTATGACACTACCGCTACTGAGGGTGACAAAGTGAGACTGTCTCTAAAAAAAAAAATAAAATAAAAACAAAACAAAACAATTCTGTTACTAGGGGTTCGAGACAGCCTAGTTTCGTTAGAGGTTGTCTCGTAGGAAAAGTTTCCGATGGTATGTCAAATGCTGCCCCTTTCTGAGTGCCTCTAGACAGTGTCGCTGGAAGACCCACATAGTGAAATTACTGTCTCTCTTTAGCTGCAGATACCTTTAGATACCTGTTTTTTTCTTTTGGGATAGTCTTATTCTGTCCCCCGGGTAGAGTGCCTTGGTGTCATTGTAGCACACAGCAACCTGAAACTCTTAGATTTAGTAATCCTATTCCCTCAGCCTCCTGAATAGCTGGGACTACAGGTGTCACCACCATACCTGGATAGTTTCTTTCTGTTTTTAGTAGAGACAGGGTCTCACTCTTGTTCAGCTTGATCTTTTTCTTTCTTTTTTTTTTTCCTTAAGATCAGTGCAGATTATACTAAATGAAGAGATGGTGATCTGTTTTTTTCCCATTTTCTAACTGGCATTCTAAAAATGTTGGAGTTGCTTCCACAAAAGCAGAAAAATGTTTCAATTTCATTTAGGAGTGTAAATTTTCTCTTGAAGATAACCCTTTAAGTGAATTTAAATAGTGTATTTTAATATAGAGTAGTGTAAAGCCTATATATTTGTAAGAGGGGAGGATATGGCTTGTATGGACTTATTCTCTCAGCTGACTACTCTCAGCCCTTTGGCCATTGTTAACATTTTTCATATTGGTTTTATAAATCTAATACTATTAAGTGTTTCAAGGTGGCAGCCACCACCATCCAGGTGGTTAGCCTAGCCAAGCTCTCCATGGTTACTGTGCAGGAAGGTTGTGAGGGGAATGGGCAAACTCCATACCATTCTTTGCAAGGTGACTGGCCACTTGTGGCTTTGTACTGGTGTACCTCATTCCCTGATCAAGTTGTTCAGGGGTCAGTGCAGCCTCTGGGTAAAGTATGGCAGTGGTTAAATTAATATGCTTAATTTATTTTCACAATGGCTCATAAGTTGCCAAAATAGTATGTTTAGCACCTATAACTTCTACCCACATTCACTAATTGTTAATATTTTGCTGCATTTTTTTCACACTATGTATATACACACTTTTGCTATATCCTTTGAAGTATGTAATTCATCTCTGAATATGGTACTTGGTATGTATCTCCAACAAGATTCTCTTACATAGGAGGCCATGATACAGTTGTCACCCTGAGGGAATTTAGCACTCAATATCCATATTTAAATTTCTCCCACTGCCAGTAATGTTTTTTTACTTGGCTTCCCCTCTCCCCCCCAGACAGTCTCAAGCTTTTGCCCTGGGTAGAGTGCTATGGCGTCAAAGTTCATACAACCTCCCACCTCTTGGGCTCAAGCAATCCTTTTGCCTAAAATTAGTTTTTCTAATTTTAGAGTCTCAATTTTGCTCAGGCTGGTCTTGAACTCTTGAGCTCAAGCAATCCACCTGCCTTAGCCTCCCAGAGTGCTAGGATTACAGGTGTGAACCACTACGCTTGGCCTTGGTTTTTTCTTTTTTCTTCAATCTAGTATTTAATTAAGAACACACATGGAATACAGTTTTCATGTTTTTTTTTTTTTTTGAGACAGTCTCAAGCTGTCGCTGTGGGTAGAGTGCTGTGGAATCACAGCTCATAGCAACCTCAAACTCTTGGGCTCAAGTGATTCTCTTGCCTCAGCTTCCCAAGTAACTGGCACTACAGGTGCTCACCACAATACTGGGCTATTTTTTTTTTTTGAGACCGGCTCTCACTCTTGCTCAGGCTGGTCTCGAATTCGTGAGCTCAAGTGATCCACCCACCTTGGCCTCCTAGAGTGTTGGGATTACAGGCGTTGGCCACTGCGCTGGGCCCAAGTCTTCATGTCTTTAATTTCCTTTATCTGGACTAGTTCTTCAAATGACAGAAATATAAGTGTCATGACCCTGGTTTTTTTTTTGCCTTTGGAGACAGAATCCTCTGTTGCCTGGGCTAGAGAGTCATTGTTTCAGCCTATCACACAGCAACTTCAAACTTCCGGGTTCAAACAATCCTCCTTACCTCAGTCTCCTGAGTAGCTGGGACTACAGGCACTTGCCATTGTGCCTGGCTAAGTTTTCCTCTTTTTAGCAGAGATCGGTTCTCACTCTTGCTCTTGCTCAAGCTGGTCTCAAACTCCTGAGCTCAAGAGATCATGTAGCTTTGACCTCTCAGAGTGCTGCTAGGATTAGAGGTATGAACCACTATAGCTGGCTGCTTTTCTTAGGTTTTTGAGAATTTTACTGTTAAGTTTCTTACTATAGCTTTCTGAAAAAGAACACTCTTAGATGTTTCAGACTTTGCCCTTTACATTAGTAGGTATTTTATTAACTCCAGGGTGATAGATTTATGATAAACCCATGATTTTTTTTTTGAAAAAATTCTGTTTTATTTATTTATTTTTTGAGACAGCGTCTCTTAAAGTGGTGTCATAGCTCACAGCAACTTCAAACTTTTTGGCTCAAGCGATTTTCTTGCCTCTGCCTCCTGAGTAGCTGGGACTACAGGTGCCCACCACAATTCCTGGCTGTTTTTAGAGACCTGGTCTTGTTCTTGCTCAGGCTGGTCTCAAACTCCTGAACTCAGGTGATCCACCGACCTTGGCCTCCCAGAGTGCTAGGATTATGGGTGTTGTGAGCCACCATGCCCAGCCAAAGTGAAGTTTTTCTTTTCTTTTTTTGAGACAGAGTCTTTTTTTTTTTTTGTAGAGACATAGTCTCACTTTATCGCCCTTGGTAGAGTGCCATGGCGTTACACAGCTCACAGCAACCTCCAACTCCTGGGCTTAGGTGATTCTCTTGCCTCAGCCTCCCGAGTAGCTGGGACTACAGGCGCCTGCCACAACACCAGGCTGTTTTTCTGTTTTGCAGTTTGGCCGAGGCCTGGTTTGAATCCGCTACCTTTGGTATGTGGGGCTGGCACCCTACTCGATGAGCTATAAGTGCTGCCCTGAGACATAGTCTTTTTTTTGTTTTTTTAGACAGAACCTCAAGCTGTCACCCTGGATAGAGTGCCTTGGCATCACAGCTCACAGCAACCTCCAATTCCTAGGCTCAAGCGAGTCTCCTGCCTCCGCCTCCCAAGTAGCTGGGACTACAGACGCCCGGCCATTTTTTGGTTGCAGCTGTCATTGTTTTTTGGCGGGCCCGGGCTGGATTCGAACCCCGCCAGCTCAGGTGTATGTGGCTGGTGCCTTAGCCTGTTGAGCCACAGGCGCGAGCCATAAGACAGAGTCTTAATATGTCGCCTTCTGTAGAGTGCAGTGGCATCACAGCTCACAGCAGCCTCAAACTCTTGGGCTTAAAAGATTCTCTTGACTCAGCCTCCCAGGTAGCTGGGACTACAGGCACCCTGCCACAATGCCCAGCTATTTTTTATTTTTTTGTTGTAGTTGCTGTTGTTATTTGGCAGGCCCAGGCTGGGTTCGAACCCTCCAGCCCCAGTGTATGTGGCGTGTACCCTAACAGCTGAGCTACAGGTGCTGAGCTGTGAAGTTTTTTTTACTGTGAAGTTTTTCTCTTATCATTAACGGTTTTGTGTAGTATTACATTATAATTATGCCAGATTTAGCTGTTCTTCTAGTGGTAGCCATTTAGATTGTTTCCCTTTATTGTTGTAATAGGTAAAAGTAGTGATAAACATTAGGTTTCTTTTTTCATAGCATGCTTAGTTCAGTATTTTTCTTGTCTAAAAATGCTATGTAGTAGCTATAGTTGGAGATCCTGGGTTCTTTGCGCAGTACTCTGGTGTGTCTTTTTGAAATGATTATTGAATTTATGATAGGGAGACTTGATGAACACAGTCTCTTACCTGAGGTTGAGAGAGGGGTATCTGTAGATCTTGGAGATGGCTTGCAAGGTGACTTTGGCGAAGTTGCCCAGACTGACAGTGCAGCCCCTGGCCAAGGTGTAGCTGTTGAGGCTACTGGACATCAGCAAGAAGCCTATTGGATGTAGGTGTACACACAATGGCAGTGCTTTGGGGGTGGAAATGAGGCACAACAGCACACACCTACAGTAGCAATTCACTTTGCAAGGAATGGAATGATATTCTCTTAGTAGCCTTGACTCAGAGCAACCATTGAGAGGTTGGCCAGGATGATGACCCCCTGGATAGTGGTGGCTATCATGTTGGAGCACTTAATACTCAGACGAACATGGCTATTCTAGTCCCCACTGGTAACAGATGCCTGGAACCTGGTCTTTTGGCCACTAAAGTTTTACTTTTACATCGTCATGGTCTTTAAAATCTTCGAAGAAGGCTTGGTGCCTGTGGCTCAACGGGCTAAGGCACCAGCCACGTACACCTGAGCTGGCAGGTTTGAATCCAGCCCAGGCCTGCCAAACAACAATGATGGCTGCAACCAAAAAATGGCCGGGGCGTTGTGGCAGGCGCCTGTAGTCCCAGCTACTTGGGAGGCAGAGGCAGGAGACTCGCTTGAGCTCAGGAATTGGAAGTTGCTGTGAGCTGTGATGCGACAGCACTCTATCCAGGGTGACAGCTTGAGGCTCTGTCTCAAAAAAAAACCACCCCCCCAAAAAAACTTCAGTTTAGCAAGCAAAAAAAAAAAAGGAAGGATGCAAAACTAGATGTATGTATGTTCCTCGAATTTTGTTAATTAGCTGATTAGAAAAATACGCTGCGGGCGGTGCCCGCAGCTCAGTGGGTAGGGTCCCAGCCACATACACCAAGGCTGGTGAGTTCGAGTTCGGCTTGGGCCAGCCTAACAATGACAACTGTAAGCAAAAAATAGCTGGATGTTGGGTGGGCGCCTGTAGTCCCAGCTACTCGGGAGGCTGAGGCAAGAGAATCACTTAAATCCAAGAGTTTGAGGTTGCTGTGAGCTGTGATGCCAGTGGCACTCCCTTGAGGGTGACAAGGTGAGACTCTGTCTCAAAAATAAAGAAAAAAATAGACTGGAAATAAAAATGTGGGAATGTTGACAGAAGTTATATTTGGTTAGTGTGCTTATAGGTGTGTTATGGGACTCTAAGACCATGAGGACAGCAGCACAGCCTCCAGCTAAGATTAATTATAGTGAATGGAAAGATTCAAAATCAGCAAAGGCAGAAGTTACATGGGGTGTTCTAGAGGAAACTAGGCACAAAGTTCCAAACGTCCTCTCCTGTTAATCACACAGGACATGTTTAATTCATCTCGCAATGAGTTGAGACAACATATGTGATGTGTCATCTGGGCGTAGGAGTCCAGAGTTTTTATGTGTTTATTAGGGCACTGGTGCCAGTCACTATGTTCCTATTGGTTCTGAGATAGCAGTCTTAGGCTTGTTATTATAACTGTTCTGCATGCAGTCATTAATCCATAAGTTTTTTTTTGTACTTACTTACTGTCTACTCATTTGAGAGGAACTGCTTTTTGTATAATTTATCATGTGTTTCCATTAAATGGAGTTGCTTCTAGTTTGAAAAATACCTTTAATAAAAAAATTATAGTATTTCTTTTGCTTGTGTATTAGAAACATAAGGGCTATTTAAAAAAACCTGGTAGTGGGGTCATTCATATGTTCCTACTTTCTAGAGATACAGCTTTTTAATGCTTATATACTATTAGTATCAAGTGGACCCAATTTTTGGTTTTTTGCTTTCTTTTTGAGCAATCTTAGTTCTTGGTAAGGATTAGTATTTTATGTCATAGAGGTTTTTATTTTTTAATTTTTTTTGCAGTTTTTGGCCGTGGCCGGCGCCCTACTCCTTTGAGCCACAGGCATTGCCCTTGTTTTTTTTTTTTTTTTTTTTTTTTTTGTGGTGTGACAGAGTCGGCCTTTGTCACTCTGGGTAGAGTGCCTTGGCATGATAGCTCAAAGCAACCATGTAATCCTCTTGCCTCAGCTTCCCAAGTAGCTGGGACTATAGGTGCCTGCCACAACAGGTAGGGGTCTCACTCTTTCTCAGGCTGGTCTCGAACTTGTGAGCTCAGGCAGTCTTACCTGCCTTGGCCACCCAGAGTACTAGGATTACAGGTCATGAGCCACCTCGCCTGGCCAGAACCGCCTTCTTTTTTTTTTTTTTTTTTTTTTTGTAGAGACAGAGTCTCACTTTATCGCCCTCCGTAGAGTGCCGTGGCATCACATAGCTCATAGCAACCTCCAACTCCTGGGCTTAGGCGATTCTCTTGCCTCAGCCTCCTGAGTAGCTGGGACTACAGGTGCCCGCCACAACGCCCAGCTATTTTTCTGTTTTTGCAATTCCGCCGAGGCCGGGTTTGAATCCGCCACCTTCAGTATATGGGGCTGGCACCCTACTCGATGAGCCACAGGCACAGCCCACAGAACTGCCTTCTTTAAAAAAAAAAAAAATTACCGGGTGGCGCCTGTGGCTCAGTGAGTAGGGCGCCAGCCCCATATACCAACTATGGTGGGTTCAAACTCAGCCCTGGCCGAACTGCAACAAAAAAATAGCCAGGCATTGTGGCGGGTGCCTGTAGTCCCAGCTACTCGGGAGGCTGAGGCAAGAGAATCACCTAGGAGTTGTAGGTAGCTGTGAGCTGTGATGCAACGGCACTCTACCGAGTGTGATAAAGTGAGACTCTGTCTCTAAAAAATTAAAAAAAAAAAAAATTACCTTATGGATGCATTGGCTCATTTTTGTAGATTGAAGGTAATATTATCAAATCTTAGCATTTTTATTTCCTCCATCATAAAACATTTTGTTATTTTCTCATTCTGGGAATTATTTTATCATTATTCTTCAACAGTTATCAGATATGCTAATAAATAATATGCAACTAGACTAAAATGAAAAACCACAAAATGGTACACATCTACAGGGATGATTCATTAGTAAATTGTCATCAATTTGTCCTTCATTTTTTTTTAATTACATGCACAGAACATTGTACAATCTTTCAAGATACCATGTTTTTAGTTCTGTGTATTCTACCTTGTTTTCACAGTTCTACTTACAAAGACATAGTTAACAAGTTAGGAAAGATTTATCAGTCACAAATATGTTAATAATTTACTTTTATCAGTTCTAAGTAATAATTCTGTCATTTTTTTTTTTTTTTAAGAGACAGAGTCTCATTTTATCCTCCTCGGTAGAGTGCTGAGGTGTCATAGCTCACGGCAACCTGCAACTCCTGGGCTAAGGTGATTTTCTTGCCTCAGCCTCCCGAGTGCTGGGACTACAGGCACCCGTCACAATGCCCGGCTATTTTTTGTTGCAGTTTGGCTGGGGCTGGGTTTGAAACCACACTCGGTATATGGGTCCTGCACCCTACCCACTGAGCAACAGGCACCGCCAATTCTGTCATGTTTTGAGAGACAAAGGTCTGGTTACTTAATTTTTCTTCTTTAGTCTCTTTTTGTAGATTTTCTTTGAGGTGGAGGGGGTGGCCTTGTGTTACTTATTGGAGGGGTGTGCTCATTACTGTTTTGGCCTATGTTCAGATGTAACTTTTTTTTTTTTTTGCAGTTTTTGGCCAGGGCTGGGTTTGAACCCGCCACCTCCGGCATATGGGGCCAGTGCCCTACTCCTTTGAGCCACAGGCGCCGCCCCAGATGTAACTTTTATCTAGATCTGTTAACTATTCTGATATTTGTGTTGCTGCTGTGGCTTCCACTGGGTGAATAGTCTGTATGATGCACCTTCATTTTGGCCCTGAGCCACTTTGATCACTCTTAGAAGAACCACATCCCAAATACCTTTTCTTTTGGTTCCCACTCAGTTTACCTGAGGTTTCTGTAGTATCATTCCACCACCCCAGAATATCATGGGGGTGGTGAAATGATAGTGCATATGTTTAATGCTTTTAAAATATCCCTAATAATTTTTTAAAAATCCCTTTGTGTCTTTTTTTGCAGTTTAGGATCTAAAGTCCATGTTAATCTCTGGAATTTTTTTTTTTTTTTTTTTTTTGAGACAGTTTCACTATGTTGCCCTTGGTAGAGTGCTGTGGCGTCACAGCTCCCAGCAACCTCAAACTCTTGGGCTTAAGCGATTCTCTTGCCTCAGCCTCCCAAGCAGCTGGGACTATAGGCGCCTGCCACAATGCCCAACTATTTTTGGTTGTAGTTGTTGTTTGGCAGGCTTGTGCTGGGTTTGAACCCACCAGCTCCAGTGTACGTGGCTAGCTCCGAAGCTGCTGAGCTGTAGGCGCCAAGCCATGGATGTTTATATGTCAAGGAAAGCTTTTGGAATCTCCTTCATTTCTCTAGCTTTTCTGTTAACACCTCAGAAGTTAAGTTTTTTTATTTCTCTCTGAAACATTCCTGTTCTAATTTTGGTATCAGTAGATTTTAATGCTGCTTGCATAGTGAAGAACTGATAGCAAAGAAAATTTTAATGCCACTGTGTCATTTATTCTTATTCCTCCCTCTGTGAATTCTCCCTTCCTCTTATTTAGAGAAAATACTAAAGAAGGAGGTTACCTTTTTTCTTTTTGTAGAAACAGAGTCTCACTTTATCGCCTTCAGTAGAGTGCCGCCTTCAGTAGAGTGCCGTGGCGTCACACAGCTCACAGCAACCTCCAGCTCCTAGGCTTAGCTGATTCTCTTGCCTCAGCCTTCCAAGTAGCTGGGACTACAGGCACCCGCCACAACACCTGGCTATTTTTTTGTTTTGCAGTTCGGCCAAGGCCGGGTTTGAACCTACCACCTTTGGTATATGCAGCTGGTGCCCTACTCGCTGAGCTACAGGCGCCGCCCCTAAAGAAGGAGGTTTTCTAGTCAGATTTTTTTGGTCATCCACTCTTGTCTCTTCCTTTTCCTTCCAACTTTCTCTTCGAATACCCTTTGTCCTGTTCCTGCCCTCTTTCACTTTTGCTTGGTTCACATCTTTTAGGTCTCACTTTTGGCTTAAACATTTTGAAGTATTTCTAAGCAATCCTGGTAGACACAGTGAGACTAGGAGGTAGGCAGAAATAGCGGTAGATTGAGGTGGTGGTACATGGGGACAATGAAGGCTACTTACATAAAGCATGAACATTCTTTTTCATTGTGTTTTGTAAAAGTTAACTGTAGTGGTTATCATAACTGTTGATTTATTTACTCATCTTGTTCTTCTGGTGGCAGAGTCTTTGTTGCCCCAGGCTAGAGTGCCTTGGTGTCACCTTGCTCATGGCAACCTCAATTCCCGGGTTCAGCACCTCCTACCTCAGCACCCCCAATAGCTGGGACTACAGGCATTTGCCACAGTGCCCAGCAAATTTTTCTATTTTTGGTAGAGATGGGTTCTCCAGTGTTGCTCTGGCTGGCCTCAAACTCTTTAACTAAGCTCAAGGGATTCGCCCACTTTGGCCTCCCCAGGGAGCAGGATTATAAGCAAAAGCCAGCACACCTGGCCATGTTTACTCATCTTTTTCTTTTCTTTTCTTTTTTTTTTTTTTTGTAGAGACAGAGTCTCACTTTTTCTCCCTCGGTAGAGTGCCGTGGCATCACACAACTCACAGCAACCTCCAACTCCTGGGCTTAGGTGATTCTCTTGCCTCAGCCTCCTGAGTAGCTGGGACTACAGGCGCCCGCCACAACGCCCGGCTATTTTACTCATCTTTTTATAGCTTTAACATTCACCTGTGTCTGGTTCATTAAATCTTTATTGACTGATTTTATGAATACTTGTAAATTACATTTCTGAGATGTTTTTCTCGAGTGAGGCATTTTCCAGGTATACATTTTTATATTTGTTGAGAGAGAGTCTCATTCTGTTGCTCTTGGTAGGGTGCCTTGGCGTCATAGCTCACAGCAACCTCAAACTCCTTGCTTCATGTGATCTTCCCTCATCCTTCCCAGTAGCTGGGACTACAGGGACAGGCTGCCATGCCTAGCTAGTTTTTTTCTAATTTTTTTTTTTTTTTTGAGACAGAGCCTCAAGCTGTCACCCTGCGTAGAGTGCTGTGGCATCACAGCTCACAGTAACCTTCAATTCCTGGGCTCAAGCGAGTCTCCTGCCTTTGCCTCCCAAGTAGCTGGGACCACAGGCGCCCGCCACAACGCCCGGCCATTTTTTGGTTGTAGCCATCATTGTTGTTTGGCAGGCCCGGGCTGGATTCGAACCTGCCAGCTCAGGTGTACGTGGCTGGCTCCTTAGCCCGTTGAGCCACAGGCGCTGAGCCTTTTCTAATTTTTTTATTAGCTACAGGATCTCACTGTTGATCAGACTGGTCTTGACCTACTACTGAGTTCAAGTAATCCACCTTCCTCAACCTCCTGGAGTGTTGAGATTACCGGCATGAGCCACTGCACCTGGGCCCCAAGTATTTATCTTTGTTATTATAAAAAATTTTCAGTGGGATTATTAATTGTGGACACTGTCTATGTTCTTACTAATGCTTTTATTCCTATCCAGGACACCTCGTCCAGTCATTGTGGAGCCTATGGAGCAATTTGATGATGAAGATGGCTTGCCAGAGAAGCTGATGCAGAAAACGCAACAATATCATAAGTAAGATTTTTTTTTCTTAAATTTTGTGTATGTATTTCTTGTAAATTATTATGGTTGTGTTGACTTGGAGCCTGTAGCTCAGTGACTAGGGCACCAGCCACATGCACCGGGACTGGCAGGTTTGAACCTGGACCAGGCCTGCCAAACAATGACAAGTACAACAACAAAAAAGAAAATATCCAGGCATTGTGGTGGGTGCCTGTAGTCCTAGAAGCTGAGGTAAGAGAATCGATTAAGTTCAAGAGTTTGAGGTTGCTGTGAGCTGTGATGCCTTAGCACTTTACTGAGGGTGACATAGTGAGACACTGTCTCAAAAAAAGAAAAAAAGTCATTGTGGTTGGGTATAGTTGTGTATATTTATAGAATATTTGTGATTTTTTTTTTTTTTTGAGACAGAGCCTCAAGCTGTCACCCTGGATGGAGTGCAGTGGCATCACAGCTCACAGCAACCTCCAGTTCCTGGGCTCAAGCGAGTCTCCTGCCTCTGCCTCCCAAGTAGCTGGGACTACAGGCGCCGAGCCAATGTGATGTTTTGATGCAGGCGTATAATGTGTGTAAATCAAAGTAATTGGAGTGTTTCGGATCTTTTTTTATATTAAGAATGTTCCAGTTCCACTCTTGATTATTTTAAAGTAATTTAAAGTCACACCTTATTGGGCGGCGCCTGTAGCTCAATGGGTAGGGTGCCAGCCACATACACTGAGGCTGGCGGGTTTGAACCTGTCCCCGGGCCAGCTAAAACGTCAGTGGCAACTACACCCAAAAATAGCCTGGTGTTGTGGCGGGCGCCTATAGTCTCACCTACTTGGGAGGCTGAGGCAAGAGAATCACTTAAGCCCAAGAGTTTGAGGTTGCTGTGAGCTGTGATGCCACGGTACTCTACTACCCAGGGCAACAGCTTGAGACTCTGTCACAAAAAAAAAAAAAAAAAGTCACAACTTATTGCTGACTATAGTCTTTTTTTTTTTTTTTTACTACCAAATAGTGTTCATTCTATCTATATATTTTTTTGTGGTAGGATTTTATTTATTTTTATCTTTGTTTTTTTTTTTCTTTTTGTAGAAACAGAGTCTTACTCTGTCGCCCTTGGTAGAGTGCTGTGGAGTCATAGCTCACAGCAACCCACAGCTCTTGAGCTTAGGTGATTCTCTTGCCTCAGCCTCCTGAGTAGCTGGGATAACAGGCGTTTTATTTTTATTTTTTTGAGTCAGAGTCTCAAGCTGTTTACCCTGGGTAGAGTGCTGTGGCATCACAGCTCACAGCAATCTCCAATTCCTGGGCTCAAGCGAGTCTCTTGCCTCCACCTCCCAAGTAGCTGGGACTACAGGCGCCTGCCACAACGCCTGGCCATTTTTTGGTTGCAGCCGTCATTGTTTGGCGGGCCTGGGCTGGATTCGAACCTGCCAGCTCAGGTATACATGGCTGGCGCCTTAGCCCGTTGAGCCACAGGCACCGAGCCAGCCGGCTAGTTTTTTGTTTTTTGTTTTTTGCAGTTTGGCCGAGGTCGGGTTCGAACTCGCCACCCTTGGTATATGGGGCCGGCACCCCACCCACTGTGCCACAGGCACCGCTCAATAGCATTTCCTTTGGGAGAAAATGAAGAATTTATTTTTTTGAGACAGAATTTCACTTGGTCATCCTGGGGTTAGTTAAGTGCAATGGCATCATAGCTCACAGCGACCTCAAACTCTTGCGCTCAATCTATCCGCTTGTCTCAGCCTCCCGAGTAGCTGCGCCTATAGGCTTGTACCACCATGCTTGCATAGTTTTCTGTTTTTCACCTAGACAGGATCTCGCTCTTGCTAACACTAGTCTTGAACTCCTGAGCTCAAGCAATTCACTTGCCTCAGTTTCCCAGAGTGCTAGGATTACAGGAGTGAGTCACCATGCCTGGCCTGAAAATGAAGATTTTTTTTTTTGTAGAGACAGAGTCTCACTTTATCGCCCTCAGTAGAGTGCCGTGGCGTCACACAGCTCACAGCAACCTCCCAACTCCTGGGCTTAGGCGATTCCCTTGCCTCAGTCTCTCTAGTAGCTAGAATTACAGGCGCCCGCCACAGCGCCCGTCTATTTTTTTTTTTTTTTTTGCAGTTCGGCTGAGACTGGGTTTGAACCTGCCACCTCCAGCATATGGGGCCGGCGCCCTACTCCTTTGAGCCACAGGCACTGCCCTGAAAATGAAGAATTTTTAAACATTTATGTTATAATCAAACTCTGGTTTAGAAACTGCTAATAAACAATTCTCTTAGAAAAATTTGTAATTCGTAGATCACCTCCTTCCCACTTCCCAGTAAGGACTTTAAAAAGAGAAAATACAAATAAGTTACGATTTTTGTCATGCCTTTGAAGATCTTTCAAACTGTTTGTTAGCACATTTTCCTCTCTCTCTGATGTCTTATTTGTCCCAGCTTTGTCATACCCCCTCATGCTTACCTCCACATCCCAAAATAAAAGTTAAAATTTACAATTGTAGGGAAATATCTATAGTTTTATTGGTGTTCCTGTCAGCAGTGTTTTGTTTGTTTTGTTTTGTTTTGTTTTGTTTTGTTTTGAGACGGGACTGTATAGCTCAGGCTGCTGGAGTACAGTGGCATGATCATACCTCACTGCAACCTTGAACTCCTAGACTCAAAAGAACTTCCCTCCTCAGCTTCTTTAAGGGCTGGGACTACAGGCGGGTACCACCATGCCAGGTTGATTTTTCCTTCTTCTTTTTTTTTTTTTTTTTTGTAGAGGGGGTGAATCTCACTATGTTGCTCAGCAGTTTGGTATTGAATTCCTGGCCTCAAGGGATCCTTTCACTTTGGACTCCCAGAGAGCAGGGATTACAGGTGTGGGCTACCATGTCCAGACCCCATCAGTACTTTAAAGACTTTTCTTCTTTTTTTTTTTTTAAAGTACTTTTACTGCTAAGCCTATATATAGTTGAAGAGTTTTAGATACATTTGCAGGTCTTTATTTTCATTTTTGATATGATCATTTTTTTCTTGTATATTCATTCATGTTGAAAATATATATTGAATATTCCATATAATGTGTTAGGTACTTGAGATATAGCATTTAACAGACATATTTGGTGTCTTGACAGTCAAGCAAAGATAAAGAAGTATTAAATAATTGACTATAATTATAGTAAGTTGGGCCTTTATTTTTTTGTCTAGCCAGTTAACCTGGCACATAAAATCTAGCTGTTTTTATTACTAAAAAAATTTGACCCAAAACAGATATAACTTAGACTTATGTTGCAGACTCCCTTACGTAAAATAGTTGGTTGAATGAAAACCAGAAGAGCCTTATGGGGGTAATGATTAGAGGAATGTGGGTTATGGCATCAGATTGCATAAGTTTTGAATACTAGTTCCGTAAATTATTAGTTGGGCATTCTTTGCAGTTTGTGAAAATCAAGCCTGTCAACTGGCATTGCAATATTGCAATGAGCGTCAGTCCTATAACCTGCCTGACACAGTGCCTTGAACATCCTAAGTGCTTAATAAGTTGATTATTGTTGTTATTTTTCATTTGTTTGTCTTACCTTTTAAGGGTACATTTTTTTTGTAAATTTAGGGAAAGAGAACAACCACCACGTTTTGCTCAACCTGGGACATTTGAATTTGAGTACGCATCTCGATGGAAGGCTCTTGATGAGATGGAAAAGCAGCAGCGAGAGCAGGTTGACAGAAACATTAGAGAAGCCAAAGAGAAACTGGAGGCTGAGATGGAAGCAGCAAGGCACGAACACCAGCTAATGCTCATGAGGCAAGGTGAGGATGGATTTTCATGTATTTGTGGTATGATTTTCTTTTTTTTCCTTGAGGTTCATTTTTATATACTACTGATAATACATTGCTATTTACATTGGTTAGGGACATAGCTGGAACTTAATGTATTAGATACAAAAATCTCTCTCTTCTGGGAGAACTTCCATTTAACAAATGTACTAAAAGTTCACCTTCGTGAGTAGTATTTTTGGAGGTAATTGAAGCATGTTAAATTTTGGTTGTATCAAAGACAGGATTGTTTTATCAGAAAGAAACACACAGTAGGCAGTCCTTAGTAGGTAGACATGGCATACAGGCATAGAAGATTTTGATGAAAAGAATTAGAACAACTGGTGACTATTTAAGCATTTCTACACATGGAAAGAATACAGATAGATAATGTGGTGGAGATGAAACAGATTGATGTGTGTAGATAGATATGGAAATTCAGGAAGGGCAAATTCTTTGTGTAATTAGCAAGAATATTTTAAACCCTTGGTTGTGCTAACTGAATTCCTAAGAATAGTGACATTATAATTTATTCTTGTCTCTTGGTCAGTTACCAAACAATATGACAAACTACTTAAATATTTATCTCACAAGTACATTTATCCCTTATTTCTTATGTTTCTTTTTATGCCTATTTATCTTTATTATTTGTTAATTTTCCTGCCTTCTTGTCTGTTCTTTAATTTTCCTTTTTTTTTATTGGGAGACGGAGCCTCAAGCTGTCACCCTGGATAGAGGCTGTGGCATCACACCTCAAGCAACCTCCAACTCCTGGGCTCAAGCAAGTCTCCTGTCTCCGCCTCCCAAGTAGCTGGGACTACAGGCGCCCGTCACAACGCCTGGCCATTTTTTGGTTGCAGCCTTCATTGTTGTTTGGTGGGCCTGGGCTGGATTCGAACCCACCAGCTCAGGTGTACGCGACTGCCGCCTTACCCCGTTGAGCCACAGGCGCCAAGCCCACTTTCAGAGTCTTGAATTGGGAGGATTGCTTGAGGCCAGATGTTCGAAACCAACCTGATAACCATAGTGAAACTCTCTCTACAGAAAAAGAAAAAAAAAAATTATCTATTAGCTAATTACCATACCAATTAGGTATGGTGGTCCACACTAGTAGTCCAGCTATTCAGGCTGTTGAAGGAAGAGAATCACTTGAGCCCCAAGGAGTTTTGATTGCCATGAACTATAATCATGCCATTGCACTCTAGCCTGGGCAACAGAGCATAACCCTGTGTTAGAGAGGGAAGGAGCATCTTCTTGCTTTCTGTGTTTCCTTTTTTTTTTTTTTTTTTCCTGCTTTGTCCTTTGGTAGAGTGCTGTGAAATCACAGCTCACAGCAACCTCCAGCTCTTGGGCTTAGGCAATTCTCTTTCCTCAGCTTCCTGAGTAGCTGGGACTACAGTCACCCGCCACAACACCTGGCTATTTTTTGTTGCAGTTTGGTCTGGGCCGGGTTTGAACTCGCCACCCTCTATATATAGGGCTGGTGTCCTACTCACTGAGCCACAGGCGCTGCTGCCCTCTGTGTTTTTTTTTTAAATTGAGAGTATCTGAGTTTCTGAGTTAGTCTTACTGAACTTTTCTGCCATCAAATCCTTAGTCTTTACTAAACCATTCTGTATGTTAGAAGCAGTATTTATTTTATTTTTTTTGAGATGGAGTCTTACTTTGTTGCCCTTGGTAGAGTGCCTTGGCATCATAGCTCACAGCAACCTCAAACTCTTGGGCTCAAGCAATTCTGTTGCCTCAGCCTCCCAAGTAGCTGAGAGACTACAGGCGCCCACCACAATGCCTGCCTATTTTTGGAGAGAAGGTCTCTCTCTGGCTCAGGCTGGTCTCAAATCTGTGAGCTTAGGCAGTCAATTGCGCCTGGGCCTTTTATTTAGAGAGAAACAGTATTTTTTGTTTGTTTTTGGGTTTTTTTGCAGTTTTTTTTTTTTTTTGGCCTGGGCTGGGTTTGAACCCGCCACCTCCAGCATATGGGGCCGGCGACCTATTCCTTTGAGCCACAGGCACTGCCCAAGAGAAACAGTATTTTTTAACAAGATGAAAATTTGATCATCTCTAAATCCTTTGGTAAATTTTCATTTCCTTTTTTAAAAGTCCACAGGTGAGTGGGGTATATATGTATTCTGTTTAGTAAGTTGATAGTCAGTGTTTATTGAGGTGTTATTATTAAATCACTGAATAATTGTGCTAATGACAAATTTTGTCAAAATAAAACAAAATTCAGAAACTGGGCAGACATTTCTGATTTCATTTGGACCCTAAACCTGCCAGTTCTGTAAGTTCACTCTTCTAACAAAATTGAATTCATGAGTATCTATCTTAAAACAATATGTTTAAAAGAGAAACTAAGTCTCTTATTTCACAGAAAATTGTTTTTTAAGATAAAGATACTGGGCTTGGCATCTCTATCTCAGTGGCTAGGGCGCCAGCCACATACACCAGAGCTGGCGGGTTCGAACCCAGCTTGGGCCTGCCAAACAACAATGATAACTACAACAACAGAAATTGCCAGGCATTGTGGTAGGCGTCTGTAGTCCCAGCTACTTGGGAAGCAGAGGCAAGAGAATCGCTTAAGTCCAAGAGTTTGAGATTGCTGTGAGCTGTGATACCATCGCACTCTACTGAGGGTGACAGAGAGACTCTGTCTCCAAAAAAAAAATAATAATAAAGATACTGAGCATTGGCTATTGATGTTAGAAGAAAGATCTTAAAGTTTATCCTTTTTTTTTCTTTTTTAAATTAAGTTTATTTATTTTTTTTTTAAATTTATTCATTTTTGTTGTTGTTGCAGTTTGGCCAGGGCTGGGATTGAACTCAGCACCCTTGGTATATGGGACTAGCACCCTACTCACTGAGCCACAGGCACCACCCCTTAAAGTTTATCCTATCCATCCAGTGGTTTTGAAATTTTGTTACTTGTCAGAATCAAGTGGGAATTTATTTTTTTTTTTTTTTACAATTTATTTTCCTAAGGCCTTTGGTTGCTTTTAACACTTCGGTTCAATGTGAATTATTCCATCTTATAGCTTGATAGGCACTTCTCTTTGCTACTTTGTTTTCCCATTATCTACAGTCATGCTGTTTGTAGGAGATAATGTTGATTAGATCTCAAAGCACCTGTACCAAACATTTCTGTTGCTGCTACTGACAGACAGTAATGTAACACCCATTAATTCAACATATCCTTAAAGTCTATTATAAGAGACACACCATCTTAGGTACTAAAGATTATTGATAACAAAGAACATTTCCTTAGACCTCATAGAGAGTTTTCTTGTGAGCTTTTTTGCCTCACAGCTGAAGGATTTAAACTTCTGAAGTAGAGAATTTTGCCAAGTTATTTCCTGTGATTTTAAATTTTATTTATTGTGTGTGTTCATTTAAAGTCCCTGTTTAGGCTTGGCGCCTGTGGCTCAACAGGGTAAGGCACCAGCCACGTACAACTGAGCTGGCAGGTTCGAATCCAGCCCGGGCCCGCCAAACAACAATGATGGCTGCAACCAAAAAAAAAATGGCCAGGCATTGTGGAGGGTGCCTGTGGTCCCAGATACTTGGGAGGCGGAGGCAAGAGACTCGCTTGAGCCCAAGACTTGGAGTTTGCTGTGAGCTGTGATGCCTCGGTGCTCTATTAGGGTGACAGCTTGAGGCTCTGTCTCAAAAAAAGAAAAAAAAAAAGTCTCTATTCACACCATGTTGGTTTATATTATCAGAAAATGACATTGCTTAGTGCTGCAGTCTCCATCCTCAGGGCCACTGCCCACTACTGGTCCATGGCCTGTTAGGAACCAGGCCGTACAGCATCACCACCTCCTTTTCCTGTACCCCACCCCAGCCCCTGGGCCCTAATCCATGGAAAAATTGTCTTCCGTGAATCTGGTCTCTGGTGCCAAAACGGTAAAGAGTTTGCGGACCACTGGCTTAGTGTACCATATTCCTTGTTTCTGGGTTCACTTCTGAAGAAGTACATGTATTTATTTTAGCAAAAGTCTCCCATTAATAAATTTATTTCAGTTTTAGTTTGATTAAAAATTAAAAAGAAAATCTCTCTCTCTCCTTTTTATTACATTATTTGATATTTTGTCCAGCATTTCTTTCTTTTGTTTTTCTTTTGTCTTTTTTTGAGACAGAGTCTCAAGCTGTTACCCTGGGTAGAGTACTGTGACATCATAGATCACAGCAACCTCTAACTCTGGCTTAAGTGATCCTCTTGCCTCAGTTTTTTAAATTTTTTTTTTTTTGTAGAGACAGAGTCTTATTTTCTCGCCCTCGGTAGAGTGCCATGGCATCACACAGCTCACAGCAACCTCCAACTGAGCTTAGGCGATTCTCTTGCCTCAGCCTCCCGAGTAGCTGGGACTACAGGCGCCCGCCATAACGCCCGGCTATTTTTTGATGCAGTTTGGCCGAGGCTGGGTTTGAACCCACCACCCTCGGTATATGGGGCTGGTGCCCTACTCGCTGAGCTACAGGCACCGCCAGTTTTTTAAATTTTTATTAGAGATGGGGGGATCTTGAATTTGCTCAGGCTGGTCTTGAAAGTGAGCTCAAGCAATCCACCTGCCTCAGCCTCTCAGAATGCTAGGATGAGCCACTGCGTCTGGCCTTTTCCAGCATTTCTAAGGATGCTTTCCAGCATTTCTAAGGATGCATTCCAGCATTTCTAATTCAGATTGAGGAGGAATTTTGGTAATCTTACTTCTGTAGTTCTGTAGAAATACATATCATGGCATATATGTGTAGAAGTAGAAAGCTCGAATAGTACAGAAAGCTGTCCCCTCTTTCCTACCTTCCTCTTTCTTAGAGGAACCACTTTTCTGTATTTAATAATTTCTTTTGTATCTTTTTTTTTTTGAGACATAGTCTCACTTTGTCACCCTCTGTAGAGTGCTCTGGTGTTACAGCTCACAGTAACCTCCAGCTCTTGGGCTCAGTTGATTCTCTTGCCTCAGCCTCCCAAGTAGCTGGGACAACAGGCGCCCACTACAACGCCCTGCTATTTTTTGTTGCAGTTTGGCCAAGGCTGGGTTTGAACCCACCACCTTCGGTATATGAAGCTGGCGCCCTACTCACTGAGCCATAGGTGCTGCCCTCTTTTGTATCTTTTAATGAGGAAAAACTTGCATGTCAGTAGATGTGTATTTATTTATAAAACTAAATAAACTATTTACCTTTTTCTGTACCTTTTTTTACTTTTAACCTAAGTATGTAATATGCCCCTATGCCCTCCCCCCTCCCCTTTTTTTTTTTGGCCAGGGCTGGGTTTGAACCCGCCACCTCTGGCATATGGGACCGGCGCCCTACTCCTTGAGCCACAGGCGCTGCCCCCCCCCCCTTTTTTTTAAGAGACAGAGTCTCATTTTGTCGCCCTCGGTAGAGTGCTATGGCGTCACAGCTCACAGCAACCTGCAGCTCTTGGACTTAGGTGATTCTCTTGCCTCAGCCCATAGCTAGGACCACAGATGCCCACCACAATGCCTGGCTATTTTTTTATTGCAATTTGGCCGGGGCTGGGATTGAATCTGCCACCCACGGTATATGGGGCCGGCACCCTACTCACTGAGCCACAGGCGCCACTAATATGCCCTTTTTTTAAAATGGCTTCATGATATTCTATTAAATAATTAGACTGACTCATCCTCTTTTGATTAAGTTTCTCAGTTATTAAAAGCAGTGCTATGTGAGAGTAGCCTGAGCAAGAGTGAGACCAGGTCTCTGAAAAAATAACTGAGTGTTACGGTTGGCACCTATAGTCACAGCCACTTGGGAGGCTAAGGGCAAGAGGGTCTCTTGAGCCCAGGAGTTTGAAGTTGCTGTGAGCTATGAAGCAATAGCACTTTACCCAGGGTGACAAAGTGAGACTGTCTCCCAAAAAAAAAGGGTGGCGCCTGTGGCTCAAAGGAGTAGGGTGCCGGCCCCATATGCTGGAGGTGGTGGATTCAAACCTAGCCCCAACCAAAAACTGCAAAAAAAAAAAAAAAAAAAAAAAAGGGGGAATGAAATTCCTGAGTGATTTATTGAATCAAAGGATAAAACACCTCTAGTTATTGAAATTTTTTTCTCTGTAGGATATTGTTGTGGCAGCATACAAATGTATAAAACTTCAGTGAAATTTTAGGAATTTTGGGTATTAATTAGCAACTTAAAAAATATATAATTTAGTTAGTGTAAAATTTTAGTTTAGTTTTAGTTCTGAGTATCTGGTAACTGCCTGTGTGATAATTTGGTTGTTGGAGCCTTTGAGCTAGTTCTACCAATGTTAGAAATGAGGAAATAAAGTTAGGTTAAATCAACTTTCTCAAATTGAATAGTAGAAGATCCAGTTGTCAGAAAACGAAGATTTATGTTCTTATTCCTTTTCATGAAAAAAATGTAATGTATATTTCTTAGTCTCTAATTTAAGAGTAGCTAACTTTTGGCTTGGCGCTCATAGCACAGTGGTTACGGCGCCAGCCCCATACACTGAGGCTGACGTGTTTGAAACCTGCCTAGGCCAGCTAAACATCAATGACAACTGCAACCAAAAGTAGCTGGGCGTTGTGGTGGGTGTCTGTAGTCCTAGCTACTCGGGAGGCTGAGGCAAGAGAGTCGCTTCGCAGAGCCTGGAAAATGCATTTTTGAAAAGTTTCACAGACAACTTGGAAATTGTACTGTAATGTAGCAATCATTTATTATGTTCTTGGTATGTGCCAGGTCTTACGTTGAAACAATTACTACCCCTTTTAATTTCTTAGTATATAGAGGGATTTTATTATTCTTTATATACAAGCTCAGGAGGGATATTAACATGCCCAGAAAGGATATTAATTTGATCACACAGCTTATTAAATCCGATCAACCAAGTTTGGGTTACATTTTGGAAGTAGCTTTGGAATAAAGAGAGAATTGGGCACAGTTGAATCATGTAATAGCTAGTTGTATGGGCCAATTTTGTAATCTCTCTGAATCTTTATTTCTTTTTCTTTGATAAAAATTTATATATAATTCAATCTATTTTTAATCTAAAAATTAAAATAATTTTTATTTATTATTACTTAATAATACTTAACCTTGTTGAGGTTATGATACCTGTCTTGCTGTGGTTATGATGGTAGGGCTGTTGGCACCTTAGATTAACTTTAGCTATTGTATTTTGTTATATAAATCAGCTATTGAAATAAAGGGATTTATTAGGAAGGATTCATTTGAGGCAATTTATGTTTATATTAGAAATTTCAGTTAACATCATAAAGATAAGAGGAAACTACAAGCAACCAACAATTGTGCCTCCCAGTGTATTTTAATATTTTTTTTAATACACATGTATGCACATGTAATTTTGTGCCATATTATAGTTAAAGATTCTTAGCTTGGATTTTTTTTGTTTGTTTGTTTTGTTTTGTTTTTTGTATGCAGTCTTGCTGGGTCACTTGTAGTATGTAGTGGTGTCATACCTCACTGCAATCTTCAAGCAATACTCCAGAGTAGCTGGGATTACAAGGGTACACTATGAAAAGTTTTCCATTTTTAGTAGAGATAGGATATTGCTTTTGCTCAATCTGGTCTGGAACTCCTAAACTCAAGCAATCCTCCCACCTCAGCCTCCAAGGGTGCTGGGATTTACAGGCGTGAGCCATGGTGCCTGGCTTTAGCTTGGAACATTTTTAGCTTAGAAAGGTCACATACTATTTCTCAGACGTGTAGTATAAATGTACTTTTCATTATCTTACTCTAAAATTTGAGATTGGTGATAATAAGAATGCTTTTTTTTGAGACAGAGCCTCAAGCTGTCACCCTGTGTGTGGCATCACAGCTCTTAGCAACCTCCAACTCCTGGGCTTAAGCAATTCTCTTGCCTCAGCCTCCCGAGTAGCTGGGACTACAGGCACCCACCACAATGTCCACTATTTTTTGATTGTAGTTGTCATTGTTGTTTGGCAGACCCGGGCTGGATTCGAATCCACCAGCTCTGATGTATGTGGCTGGGGCCTTAGTCCTTGAGCTACAGGCACCGAGCCAAGAATGCTTTTTGTTGTTGAAAACAGTCTTGTTCACATCAGTAATTGAGCCTAGTTTTCTCCTTTAAAACATTCTCTCTTTTTCCACTTCTTCTTCCACTTGTGAAGTGGGAATCTTATGCTAATTGTGATTGGAAGTTTGTTCTTTGGGTTTTTTGTAGTGCCCTATCCCTGTTTGATCTGGTTCTTAAGTGCCCTCTGCTGTTGTCCCTCAAAGCATTTTGGGGGGTTTGCATTTGCTGCTGAAAAAATTTACAGTTTGTTTAAAAATTATACATAAAAACCAGTTAATATAGCAGTTATTTATTATGTTCTTGGTATGTGCCAGGTCTTACTATCCCTTTTAATTTCTTTTCTTTTTTTTTTTTTTGAGACAGAGCCTCAAGCTGTCACCCTGGATAGAGTACCGTGGCATCATAGCTCACAGCAACCTCCAATTCTTGGGCTCAAGCGAGTCTCTTGCCTCCGCCTCCCAAGTAGCTGGGACTACAGGCGCC